>VDFB02008958.1:0-24399 GCA_007258455.2 Sequoia sempervirens | reverse complement strand
CTCTCCCACTCCCTCCCTCTCTCTCCTTCTCTCAAGAATCTCCCTCCTACCCCCTCTCCCTCTCTTAAATCTCTCTCTCTCTCACTTACTCCTATCTCTCTCCCCTTTACCCTTAACCCTCTACCCTAGCTTTCTAATTTGGTGAAATTAGAAATGTAGTGGCTTGTTTCAAAAAATGGGTCCAAGAAATAGGGTCTCCTAGTGATTTACATCACTAGGAGACCTCGTTTCTTGGACCCATTTTTTCAAATAGGCAAGTTAGGTTGCTAGTTTCATTGAATTGCTAAGCTAGTGGGCCCACTAAATTCTGTGAAATTAGTAATGTAGTGGCCTGTTTAAAAAAAATGGGTCCAAGAAATGGGGGTCTCTTGGTGATGTAAATGGGTCCAAGAAATGGGGTCTCTCAGTGATTTACATCACCAAGAGACCCCATTTCTTGAACCCATTTTTTCAAACAGGGAAAGTTAGGTTTCCAATTTCACTGAATCAACAAGCTAGTGGGCCCACTGACTTGAAAATTTGGTGAAGTTGGCAATGTAGTGGCCATTTTGAGAAAAAGGGTCCAATAAATGGAGTCTACAATCATGTAAATCATCAAGAGACCCCATAGCACATTTTTTTCAAAAAGGCCAAGTTAGGTTACCAATTTCATCGAATTGGCAAGCTAGTGGGCCCTCTACCCTCTAATTGTAACCCTCTACCCTCTACCTCTCTCCCACTCACTTCCTCTCTCTGTATCTCTGTCTCTCTCAAGTCTCTACCTCCCACTCCCTATTCCTCTCTCAGGTCTCTCTCTCTCTCACACTCACTCCCTATATCTCTCTCCCCTTGACCCTTAACTATTAACCCTTAGACCCTAAACCCTTAAAACCAAAACCCTTAAACCCTCTACTCTTAACCCTCTACCCTCTATCTCTATCAAGTCTCTCCCTCTCTCAAGTCTCTCTCACTCACTCAATCCTATCTCTCTCCTCCCTACCCTTAACTATCTACCCTCTACCCTTAACCCTTAAACCCTCTAACCTCTGCCCTCTATCTCTCAAGTCTCTCTCTCTCACTCACTCACTCCTATCTCTCTCCCCTCTACCCTTAACCCTCTACCGTCTACCTTTAAATCTTGAACCCTTTACCTTAGCTTGTCAATTCAATGAAATTGGGAATGTAGTGGCCTATTTGAAAAAAACGGGTTCAAGAAATGGGGTCTTCTGGTGATGTAAATCACCTAGAGACCCCATTTCTTGGACCCATTTTTTCAAATAGACAAGTTAGGTTGCCAATTTCACCGAATTGCCAATATACTGGGCCCACTAGCTTGCCAATTCGGTGAAATTTGCAATATAGAGGCTTGTTTGAAAAAATGGGTCCAAGAAATGGGGTCTCCTAGTGATTTTCATCACTAGGGGACCCCATTTCTTGGGCCCATTTTTTGAAATAGGGAAAGTTAGGTTGCCTTTTTTATCGAATTGGCAAGCTAGTGGGCCCACTGGCTTGCCGATTTCATGAAATTGGCAATGTAGTGGCCTTTTTGAAAAAATGGGTCCAAGAAATGGGGTCTCCCGGTGATTTTCATCACCGGGAGACCCCTTTTCTTGGACCCATTTTTTCAAACAAGCCAAGTTAGGTTTTCAATTTCACCAAATTGGCAAGCTTAGTGGGCTTACCTCCACTCTTAACTCCCTTCTACCCTTTTACCTCTACCCTTTTATCTCTCTTCACTCTCTCTCTCTATCTCTCTCTCTCTCTCAAGTCTCTACCTCCTAGTTTCTCTTTCCCCTTCTAGATCTCTCTCTCTTCTTTCTTCCTATCTCTCTCCCCTCTAACCTTAACTCCTAAACCCTAAACCCTCAATCCTCAAACCCTAAACCCTTAATCCTCAAACCCTAAACCCTTAAACCCAAAACCCTTAAACCCTCTACTCTTAACCCTCTACCCTCTATCTCTATGAATTCTCTCCCTCCAACCCCCTCTCCATCTCTCAAGTCTCTCTCTCACTCACTTCTATCTCTCTACCCTCTAACCTTAACCGTCAACCATCTACCCTTAACCCTTAAACCCTTAAATCCTCTACCGTCTACCCTCTATATCTCTCCCACTCCCTCCCTCTCTCTATTTCTCTCAAGTCTCTCCCTCCTACCACCTCTCCCTCTCTCAAGTATCTCTCTCTCTCACTCACTCCTATCTCTCTCCACTCTACCCTTAACCCTTAAGCCCTTAAATGCTCTACCCTAGCTTTCCAATTTTGTGAAATTGGGAATTTAGTGGCCTATTTGAAAAAATGGGTCCAAGAAACAGGGTCTCCTATTTCTTGGACCCATTTTTTCAAACAAGCAAGTTAGGTTGCCAATTTCACCAAATTGCCAATCTGGAGGGCATTGGCTTGCCAATTTGGTGAAATTGGCAATGTATTAGCCTGTTTGAAAAAATGGGTCCAAGAAATGGGGTCTCCTAGTCATTTACATCACCTAGAGACCCCATTTCTCAGAACCATTTTTTCAAATAGGGAAAGTGAGGCTGCCAATTTCATGAAATTCAAAAGCTAGTGGGTCCACTAACTTGCCAATTTGGTGAAATTGCCAATGTAGTGGCCTATTTCAAAAAATGGGTCCAATAAATGGGGTCTCCTGGTGATGTAAATCATTGGGGATCCCATTTCTTGGACCCATTTTTTCAAACAAGCCAAGTTAGGTTGCCAATTTCATTGAATTGGCAAGCTAGTGGGCCCTCTACCCTCTACTCTTAACTCTCTACCCTCTATCTCTCTCCCACTCACTCCCTCTCTTTCTCTCTCTCAAGTATCTACATCCCACCCCCTCTCCCTCTCTTAGGTCTCTCTCTCTCTCACTCACTCCCTCTACCCTTAACCCTAAACCTTAAACTGTTAACCCTTAAACCCTAAACCATTAAACCCAAAACCCTTTAACCCTCTACCCTATACTCTTAACCTTCTACCCTCTATCTCTCTCAAGACTCTCCCTCTCTCAAGTCTCTTTTTCACTCACTCATTCCTATCTCTCTCCGCTCTCCCCTTAACCCTCTACCCTCTATCTCTCTCCTACTCCCTCCCTCTCTCTCTTTCTCTCAAGTCTCTCCCTCTCTCAAGTCTCTCTCTCTCACTCTATCTCTCTTCCCTCTACCCTTAACCCTCTACCCTCTACCCTTAACCCTTAAATCATTAAACCCTCTACCCTAGCTTGCCAATTCAATGAAATTGGGAATGTAGTGGCCTGTTTGAAAAAATGGGTCCAAGAAATGGGGTCTCCCAACGATTAAAATAAAACAGGAAAGTTAGGTTTCCAATTTCACTAAATTGGCAAGCTAGTGGGCCATTGGCTTGCCAATTCAGTGAAATTTTCAATGTAGTGGCCCATTTGAAAAAATGCGTCCAAAAAATGGGGTGTCCCGATGATGTAAATCATTGGGAGACCCTATTTCTGGGACCAATTTTTTCAAAAAAGTTAGGTGATTAAGAGGTAGTGAGAGGGAGATAGAGAGATATAGATAGAGGGAGTGAGAGAGAGAGAGAGTCATAGGGATTGATTGAGTAAGAGGTACGTAGAAAGAGGGAGAGGGTAGGAGAGGGAGGGAGAGAGATGTGATATTTTTATATAGAGAGAAAGGGATAGGGTTTGAGGGTATAGGGTTGAGGGATTAGGTTTGAGGGTAGAGTGTATTGGGTCTCTACCCTCAACATAATACCCTCTACCCTCAACCCTAATCCCTTAACCCTTAAACCCCTAAACCCTAAGAGGGAGTAGGAGAGGTAGTGGGAGGGATATAGAGAGAGATAGATAGAGGGATCAAGAGAGAGTGGTGGGGATTGATTGAGAAAGAAGTATGTAGAAAGAGGGAGAGGGTAGATAAAGACAATTAGAGAGGGTAGGAGAGAGGGACTGAGAGAGAGGTAAGATGTATAGATAGAGAGAAAGGGATAGGGGTTGAGGGTATAGGGTTGAGGGATTAGGGTGGAGGACCTATAGGGTTGAGGGATTAGGGTTGAAGGTAGAGGGTATTGGGTTGCAGGATCAACATGAAAAAAATAGGCCCTTAAGTGGCAAAAAAATTAGAAAAATTAGAGTTAGGAAACTTGACATAAAAATTTGAATAAGTTATCTATATTATTCCAAAAATATGTAACAATAGAATCTATAGAAAATTGAATGTAGTTTCTAAACTACTAGGTTTAAAAAAAAAAAAAAAAAATCTATTTTATGAAAATTTGAAATTTTAAATGCAAAGTTGGGTACTTAAATTTTAGGAAAAAAAATAAGTAGGTGTCCTGCCTTAACAACCCTAACCACAATAAAATTATAATTATTTTTATAAGATTTTAGATATAAGTAGAGGACTCATGCCCGGATGTGATTCATTTTTGTAATTTTTTCCAAGTAAATAATTAATTATGAATTTTTTATTACAAATTTTTAAAAAATGTAAAAAACTTGGTATGTCCTGACCCCTTTAACTTGGTCAAAACTTCACAGTTCAATTTTTACTTTTTCAATCCTATAGTATACAAAGCATAGAATGTGATGGATGCTTGGATTCAAAAAAAATGTGATAATGCTTAAAAGCTATAGATGTTTTTCAATCAACCTATCAATCAGACTTTAGTCAATTTGAATAGAAAATGAATAATAATTACTTATTATATTCAAAGTAAAAATATAATTCTATATTAGTGGAAAGCCTGAGAATCTCCTTTAAAAACCCTTTTGTTCATCAATTTTGGGTTAAAAAATAGTCGTCAACCACATACCCATCATTTTCCCACTTTTTGGCCCATCATGATCTTGCGCATACCTTGAGGGGAAAGGGTATAAGGTTTAAGGGTTTAGGGTTAAAGGGAATAGGGTTTAGGGTTCAGTGTTGAGGGTAGAGGGTTTGGGGTATAGGTTTGAGGCTATATGGTTGAAGGATTGGGTTGAGGGTCCAATGTATAGGGTAGAGGGTCAAGGGTTTAAGGGTTGAGGGTTGAGGGATTAAGGGTTGAGGGTTGAGAATTGAGGGTTGAGGGTTTAATGTATAGAGTAGAGCATATAAAATAGAGGGTTTAAGGGTTTATGGTTTAAGGGTTGAGGGTTGAAGGTTGAGGGTTGAGGGTTGAGGGTTTAAAGTTGAGGGCAGAGGATTGAGGGTATAGGGTTGAGGGATTAGGGTTGAGGGTCCAATGTATAGGGTAGAGGATATAGGGGTTGAGGGATTAGGGTTTAAGGGTTGAGGGTTGAGGGTAGAGAGTTGAGGGTTTAAGGGTTGAGGGATTAAGGGTTTAGGGTTGATGGTTTAGGGTTGAGGGTAGAGGGTTGATGGTATAGATTTGAGGGTATATGGTTGAAAGATTAGGTTGAGGGTCCAATGTATAAGGCAGAGGGTTTTAGGTATAGGTTTGAGGGTATATGGTTGAAATATTAGGTTGAAGGTCCAATGTATAGGGTAGAGGGTATAGAGGTTGAGGGTTAAGGGTATAAGGGTTTAGGGTTGAGGGATTAAGGGTTGAGGGTTGAGAATTTAGGGTTGAGGGTTTAATGTATAGGGTAGAGGGTAGACGGTAGAGGGTTTAAGGGTTTAGAGTTTAAGGGTTGAGGGTTGAGGGTTTAAGGTTGAGGGTAGAGGATTGAGGGTATAGGGTTGAGGGGTTAGGGTTGAGGGTCCAATGTATAGGGTAGAGGATATAGGGGCTGAGGGATTATGGTTTAAGGGTTGAGGGTAGAGGGTAGAGGATAGAGGGTAGAGGGTTGAGGTTTTAAGGGTTGAGGGATTAAGGTTTTAGGTTTGAGGTTTAAATGGTTGAGGGATTAATGGTTTAGGGTTGAGGTTTTAGGGTTGAGGGTAGAGGGTTTAGGGTTTAGGGTATAGGTTTGAGGGTATATGGTTGAAGGATTAGGGTTGAGGGTCCAATGTATAGGGTAAAGGGTATAGGGGTTGAGGGTTAAGGGTTTAAGGGTTGAGGGTTGAGGTATTAAGGGATGAGGGTTGAGAATTAAGGGTTGAGGGTTTAATGTATAAGGTAGAGGGTTTAAGGGTTTATGGTTTAAGGGTTGAGGGATGAGGGTTTAATTTTGAGGGTAGAGGGTTGAGGGTATAAGGTTGATGGATTAGGGTTGAGGGTCCATTGTATAGGGTTGGGGTTGAGAATTAAACCATACATCCTACACCCTCAACCCTCATCCCTATACCCTATACCCTAAAACCTAAACATTATCGTTGAACCCTTAACCCTATAATTAAATTCTAAATGCTACATTAAACCTTGTACCCTAAACGTTGTACCCTAAACCTTGAACCTTAAACCCAATACCCTCAATCCTATACCCAATATCCTAAACCCTAATCCCTATACCATATACACTTAACCCTACACCCCCAACCTTGAACACTATAGGTTTCAACCCTCAACCCTATACCTTAAACACTAAACCCTACGCCTTCAACCCTCATCCCTATACCCTATACCCTCAACCTTATAGCCTAAGCCCTGGACACCATCTGTCAACCCTATAATTAAACCCTAAACCCTACATTCAACCTTATATTATAAACCCTAAACCCTAAACCTCAATCCTAAACCCAATACCCTCAACCCTATACCCAATATTCTAAATCCTAATCCCTATACCCTATACACTTACCCCTATACCCTCAACCTTGAACACTATCCCTCAATCCTCAACCCTATACCTTAAACCCTAAACCCTACACCCTGAACCCTCATCTCTATACCCTACACCCTCAACATTACACCCTAAACCCTAAACATTATCCCTCAACCCTATACTTAAATGGAAAACCCTATACCTTATACCCTTAACCCTACACCCTAAAACCTAATACCTATACCCTATACACTTAACCTCATACCCTCAACCTTGAACATTATACCTCAGCCCTCAACCCTCAAACTTATACATAAATCCTAAACCCTAAACCATCAACCCTAAACCTAATATCCTAAATCCAATACCCCCAACTATATACCCAATATGCTAAACCATAATCCATATACACTATACACTTAACCTTATACCCTCAACCCTAAACATTATCCCTCAACCCTATACCTTAAACCCTAAACCCTCATCCCTCATCCCTTTACCCTAGACCATCAACCCTATACCTAATATCCTAATCCCTAATTCCTATTCCCTATACACTTAACCTATAACCTCAACCCTATACCTTATACACTAAAACTTACACCCTCAAGCCTCATAGGGGGAGAGAGAAAGTGGGGGAGGGAGGGATTGGGGAGAGAGAAAGAGGTTGGGATGGAAAGAGGAGATAAAGATAAGTAGAAAGGGAATGAGAGGTAGAGAGACATGAGAGATAAAGAGTAGATAAGAAAGGACAAATGGAGGGAGAGAGAGGGAGGTGAGAGAGATGTGAGATAGAGAGTAGTAAAGAGAGTGTGGTAGGGACTGATAGAGGGATATGAAAGTAGAGATTGATAGGTGAGATAGAAAGAAGTAGAGAGATCTATAGATAGAGGGAAGGAGGGAGGGTGGGAAAGAGAGGGGATGAAGGGAGAGGTAAAGATGTATAGGTGAGATAAAGATAAGTAGAGAGAGAATGGTGACATATAGAGAAAGAGAGAGTTAGAGAGGGAAATATAGAATGGTGAGATAGAGGGGAGAGTGAGAGAGAGTGAGAGAGAGGTAAACGGAGGGAGGGGATAGATAGAGATTAGATAGGGTAAAAGGTAGGGAGGGAGACGTCTAGTGAGAGATAGAGAGAGGGCTAGGGGAGATAAATATAATTAGAGAAAGAAGGTGTGGTAGAGAGAGAATAAGTGAGGGAGAGAAGTGAGATAGACATGTGTAGAGAGAGTGGTAGGGAGTGATGGATTTAGAGGTAGGTAGAGAGGGATTAGGGAGATAGAGAGTAGAGAGGGAAGGAGAGGGAGATGTATGGAGGGAGAGAGAGGGAGGTGAGAGAGAGGTGAGATAGAGAGAAATAGAGAGAGTGTGGTAGGGAGTGATGGAGGGATATGTGAGTAGAGAGGGATAGGTGAGATAGAGAGAAGTAGAGATAGATCGAGATAGAGGGAAGGAGGGAGGGTGGGAGAGAGAGGGGATGAAAGGAGATGTAAAGAGGGATAGGTGAGATAAAGATACATAGAGAGAGAATGGTGACATATAGAGAAGTAAAGAGTTACAAAGAGGAGAGAGTGTGAGAGAAAGAGGGTGAGGGAGGAGTGAGAGAGAGTGAGAGAGAGTAAGAGAGAGAGGTTGAGGGAGGGAGAGGAGAGATAGAGAGTAGATAGGGGAAAAGGTAGGGAGAGAGACATCTAGTGAGAGGGAGAGGGATAGGGGAGATATAGATAATTAGAGAGGGAAGTAGAGAGGGAATGAGGGAGTGAGGGAGAGAAGCGAGATAGAGAGGTGTAGAGAGAGTGTTAGGGAGTGATGGATGGGGAGGTAGGTAGAGAGGGATTAGGGAGATAGAGAGTAGATATGGAAGGAGAGGGAGAGGTATGGATGGAGAGAGTGGGAGGTGAGATAGAGAGTAATAGAGAGAGAGTGGTAGGTTTTGATGGATGGAGAGCTAGGTAGAGAGGGAGGAAGAGAGGGAGGGATATGTGAGGGAGAGAGAGGTGAGATAGAGAGAAATAGAGAGTGGTGGAAGGAGAGGTAGGTAGAGAGAGGGAGAGAGGAGATAAAGATAAGTAGAGAGAGGGAAGGAGAGGTAGAGAGAGAGGAGAGATAGAGAGAAGTAGAGAGGGAACGAGGGAGGGAGAAAGAGGTAGGGAGGGAGAGAAAGGTGAGATAGAGAAGTGTAGAGAGATAGTGCTAAGGTTTGATGGATGTAGAGATATGTAGAGAGAGAGATTGGGAGATAAAGATTAGATAGGGAAGAAGAGAGGGAGAGAGAGAGAGGTAAGAGAGAGGTGCGATAGAGAGAGAGATAAGTAGAGAGGGGAGGGGGGAGGGAGAGAGAAGTGAGGAAGATAGAATGAGAGAGAGAGATAGACAGAAAAATAAAGAGATAGGTCTAGAGTGTAAGGGATAAAAACAAGTGAGATAGAGAGAGAAATAATACAACTTGTTGATTACTGAAATTTGTTAGATTTTCCAAAAACTAGAATTTGCATTATAACTTCTAGAGATCTAAAACCACTCTCAAACATCCTGAAACTATATACATGAAATATAACTTAAAGTGTAAGAAATTAAACATCCACATATGTAAATGTAAACTTTCCCTCAAAGATAACAAGAAGAAAGAATAAAAAGAGAAGAAAAATAAATTCGATGTATATAGTTTCCCTCAAAGATAACGAGAACAAAGAAAGTAAATTTTTTTCATGTATATAGTTTCCCTCAAAGATAACAAGAAGAAAGAAAAAAAAAGAGAATAAAAATAAATTCAATGTAAATCAAAATGAGAGCATTATAACACGCTCACATTTTGTCAATGCATTCACAAAACACAAAAGCCATGTCAAAACTAAGATATAATGCGAGCACATTATAACATGCTCACGTTATAACATGTTATATCTTGATTTGGGAATCCCCAAACCTTGGGATTGGTATTTGCCTTGGAATACCAACCCAAAGGCTTAGAGGGCATTCCCAATGACCAAAGGCATGTTTTTGCAAATTCTACAATATTTCACATAATCGGGTTCATGCTCACCATTAGGATTGCACATGGTTCAATTTCGAACAAATCAAACACCTGCACAATGTTAGGTTCTCTCTTAGCTATCCAATGATGCAATTTTCACTTCGAACAATGTTAAGCCTTTCATCCATAATTTATTTTGTTTATGCATCTCTTTTTTGGAAAAAAGAAATGTTTGGTGTTTTTTTCATTATAAATTAACCTTTCATCAAAATTTCAAATAAATTACATTTTTAGAAACTAGACTTCATTCTACAAATTTTTTTAAAAAAATCATTTAGTTTCCAAAATTTGTAGGGGAAGCATGGCCAATTTTTTTTTTTTAGCAAGTGTCCACTTAGAAAATTAGTAAAAAATCAAATATTCATTAAAAAATTATCAGAAAAATTGTGCATCAACTACATACTGTTAGCTAACTTCTCATTGTAGTAATTTTAAAAATACTAAAAAAAAGTTCACCATGATAGGGACGTATAAGAATTGCTATGTTATGTTTTTCTAACAAAAAAATCACCAATTTGTGTATGTCCCACTTTTGAACCCTTAATCTCAACCATTTTCAAAATAAACTAATAGTTTAGAAAGTTGACTCAAAGCACTTTGATCCTTGTTTTTGTTCCATCTCAAAATTTTGAGTGTAACTATCCTCAATTTCACATCCAAGGTCAATATTTCTTGATTTCAGAAAAAAATTGGCCACTTAAGCCCCCCTTTGGGAACCATCTTTGTGCACTTACCCTAAAGGTACACCTTACAACATAAATAAGGAAAAATTAAGTCCATTTTATTTAATCGGGCCCTAAACTTAATGTGAATATGTAAAATACATATTACAACAATAAATTAAGGCATAATTTAGTTCATTTTAATATTTAATTCCAAAATTAATTGTGAAAAAGGGATACATTTTCCTACACAAAATTTAGCCCCCACTTTAGTGAGAGGATGGCCCCATGTCAAATTCACACTAAAGTAGACATTCAAGACACATGTATACAACAATGAAAAAGATACTATATCGTACAACATCAAAGAACATAATAGAAATGGAAATAGATCAAGCTTTGACTCTCCAATGCAATGTGGAACATGTCTAAGATGTTTCTCCAAAAGGGTGGATCAAGCCTTAATTATCCAATGCGGTGTGGAACATGTCTCAGTTCTTTGTCTAACATGTTCACAATAAGAACTCTATGTCCACTATACAAACAACACACACACACACACTCACATGGGCTGATGGAACCTCAAGTCATCCACTAGGTGAGCCTCCAGGAAAGTGGCTTAGTGAGAAAGTCATGCCAGGTCTATAGGTTCTCACTATACTTACCATACCAAAGCCATCCCTTTAGAAACTTTGATAGGGCACCACACACACACTAAGGCTTCAAGATTCACAAGGTTAACAAGTTGTATTATGTTAAACACTCATGAACAATATATATAGGATTTTTCAAAGGGATATTGCTTAATTCATGTAAGGTCTCTTCTTAGGGATCATCGTGCCTAATGTGTCCAACAGAGGGCAAGTCCAATATAAGAGAATCAAAACTTAGGGAATGCAATGTGTAACATCACCAGTAAGAGGAAAGTCATATGCAAAGAAATATCACACTCCCAGAGGACATCAAACCCAATGAAACCATCAAGAAAAGTACGCATCATAAGAAGAAAGAAAATTGTACAAAGAAACATGAGGATTTCACAAATTTAAAAATAATAATTTTCCAATGTATGCCTCCACTTTAAAGGAATCACTATACCATTGTTGTGAGTAATAAATTTAAAGTAGCAAATAGTGAATGCTAAAGAGGACATGGGAGCTTACTTGAAAATCCCTATTCCAAGTCATATGTTTCCAAATGAAGCTACATCATGAAATGGGTTGCCCCCAAAATTGAAATCCAAAAAACACATAAGGGATCCAAAAATTCAAGATCAATATATCTTTGCTACAGTGTTATTATAAAGATCAAAAATCTCATCATTCCCCAAATACTTGCTAAACATGAAGAATGACACACAGAGTGAAAAAAAAGAAAAATATTTTAGGTCCATATGGAAGAGACCTAAATGTCTTGACGCCCAGCATCATCCCCAAAAGGAAAACACAAGACAAATGAAAAGATAATGTTTACGACATAGAGAATAATGTAGATATAAATAAAGGAATGCACATAAAGATAGATACATCAAGCATAATAGTACGGGGGATCATATTATGTACATGCAATCACACAAAAAAATATGAAAAATAAAACAATGCAAAAATACTAGTAAGGCACATGTGATTCGACCTAGAGTAGGTCATCTACATCCCAATCTTTCTCAGTATATACAAAAGGTGGACAAATAAGCAAAGGGACAACATCTAGTGCCAAACTAGGACAATCACCAAGTTGAACACTCTTATTATGAGGATCATCATTTAAGCTCATAGAAAAGGAAAACATTAAATTCAACTCATTATGCACTTCCTCACCAATCTTCGCAATTTCATTATCATTATCCAAATTAATCACAATGGGAGGTCTAATGAAAATATTCATAGCTCAGTTTGTTGTTTATGTTTCAGTGAGGGTAGAGAGGCATAATGCCTTGTTGGAGACAAGTTTGAATTTTCCTAATTTTTTTTTTGTTCTTTTCCTTGTAACAAATGAGCAATACCACAACATCTATGCCTACGCTCTCTATCATTTCAGTTTCTTTTCATTTGATTTTCAAGTTGTGTTTGTGTAGGAGTAGGATTATCAATCATAAGTTTCTTTTCTTCCTTTAAGGGAGGAATATAAGGAGCCATGGTATGTTGTTCAACCACTTTCTCTTTAGCTTTGTAAACTTGTTTGACTATGGGAGGCACAATAGGATTTGTTTGGTTACCTTGTGGTCTCTTATAGGAAATAGGCAAAGGATTTGTCATAGGTTGTTCTTGGTTATTTAGAAGGACTTTCGGTTCAATCATGGTTTTGTCTAGGATAGAAGGCTCAATTATGGGTTGAGGCATATTGCTAAGGGATAATTCTACTATGTGCTTTGCCTTGAAATTTTGATAGGATTTTAAAAAGAAGTCTTCATAGGGTCTAATAGGTTCAATAGGCTCAGGCCAGAAGAAACCAAATGAGAAAATCCCACAAGAAGACATAGGATTAAAGCCATTATGGTGTACAAAAAAGATCTCATTGCCATATGAAAACTTAAAAAATTTATGCACAACTAATGAGATGAAATTGATGGAGCAAAGCCATGGATAGCCTAACTTAACATGGAATTGGTCTGACTAAGGGATGATGGTGAATGAGATAGTTAATTATTTTAGTCCAACCTTTAGAGGGATATTTATCGAGCCAATCATAGGGTGCACAAAACCATTATTCATTTTGATCCATGCTTTGGGTTTTTCATATGTATCTTGATAAATTTCATGCATAAATAAGAATTCTTCAGTGATCATGCTATCTACAAAGACAAGATCAATTAATATCCCATTAGTAGGCTTGCCATTGATTCTTCCATCTATGTAAAGAGGACCATTGGGTGAATGTTTAAGTATATCTTATTGTGAGAGAAATATCAAGTGGCATGTTAGTTGGGCCCTTATGAGGTTTAGTGTCAATAAAGTTGACCATGGTATGTATATTATCATTCTCTTTATTTTTAAATTTCTTGCTAAGGATGCGAGGCTATGAAAAATATCTATTCCTTGTTCATTCTTCAACATCTTTCTTATGTTATATAGCATAGGAACCACATCATGACTCATAAGATTTTGCAATTGTTCTATTTATTCATCTATCCTTCTTATGTTCTCTTGGCAGCTACCATGCAAATTTTTTGTGGGTAGGGAAGTCATTGGAAATGAGGTATGAAGGCTATGATCCATAGATGGTTGATTATAAACACTATTTGATCCAGGTGGATCCAAAATACCTAAAAATTTCACAATCTCAGAATTCATCCAAAGAAGCATCAATATGTAGAGCTTGTTGACACAATCCTGACGCAACTTTAATGGGCTCAAAAGGAGTCCGTATGCAAAAGTTATGCTCAGTCAGTCAAACAGGCGAATCAAGGGTTCAAAAAGGAAAAAAATTGATTGTCTCAAAATGAAATAAAAATGATGCCAAGTCGTAGTGCTCATCATGCTAATTTCATAACTATTCAGTTTTAAAAATGGAGCTCATATGTTAAAGTTACGGTTGGTCAAAGGTTGGTCAAAATTTTGACTCTTGTTGACTTTGATGACATCAACAAGCTGACATGGCAGGTGGTGATGTGGCAAGAGTGGTGAGTTGGCACAAAAATGGTGGAAAAAGGAATATGGATTAAACCATATTGTTAAAAGAAAACACATATGGTTTAAAAATTAAAAGATTTTTATGATTTCAAGGAGGATTTGGTGGGATTTTATCCCTTAAAATCCTCTTCCCTTGCCCATAAAACAAGGAGAGGAAAAAAAAGCCCGTAAACTCATATTGCAACAATTAACCCCTTTAAACCCAAATTATAATATTTTAAGGGGCTTAAATAAGAATTAAAATAATCCATAAAGATTATTAAAGGAATAAATCCCGAAAGGATTAAAGGCTTGAATTATAAGCCGTTCATTTAAAATGGATTTTATTATTTGTAAGTCCAAAATTATAATGACCCATAGTTAAAGGGGTTCATTTTTTAATTGTATGGCTTAGAATTATAAAAGCCAAAGGGGGATTTATTTTTGAAAGATTAATTTGTTATACTAACGAGATATTAGTGATTTTTATTGTAAAAGGGGGAAATGGTTGGAATTTTTACTTGTATATGGGAGATATGCAATATTTGCAAAATAATATGGTTAAAACCATATTAGAAAATAAATGTGTATATAAAGGGGTGATTTTTGTAAAGGGATTGGGGAATTATTGAGTGGAAAATTTTGTACGATAATTTTCTTGGAGAGAATTGTAACAAGGAGAATTATTCAAGTTCATTTTGGGAGAAATAATTCTTTGGAGGAGAATTTACAAGGTTTTTTTGTACACCAAAAATTGTAAAAGAGTGAGAGATTGTGGAGAGATTATTACAGGTTCTTGGAGCTTGGGTATTGTGACAAAGCATAATTTTTTTTGGCGATATCAATAAAGCGGTCCCAACATTGATAAGCGGACTTGGAGACATAGTCCACATTGGACGAACTCCGTTATCAACCTGTGCATTGTGATCCTTCTATTTCTTTGTCTCATTCTTCTCTCTTCTGTCTCAATTTTCTCTCTAGTTTAAATTCAGTATTTGAATTTCTAATTACTTATTTTCTAATTTCAACGGTTAAAAAGCATAATCACGCAATTCTGTATTCGATCGAGAAATTACTGTAATTAGATTTAATTTACAAGTTAATTTTGTAAACTCTAATTATGGATCACTATTAGTGAATGAGTTGGAGAACCCAATATCCACAATGAATGGTGTATCCTAGGATGACATGAGTCTCAAACTACGTCTCACAATAGTATGCTAATAGGACACCAAGTTGTAAAGATCATACGAGTTTCACAAACTTAATGTCAACCCAAAATAGAAAGAAAGAAATGCAATACAATGACCTAAAATGACAATATGTAAATGCAAATTTCAAATTATAAACAAGGTAATTATCCAATTAAACTATGCTAGAAATCTAACAATGATCTCTTGTGAAAGCAATTTTGAGATCATACAATGCACTAATTTTATCAAATGAAACTAAATATGATCAATTTCAAGTATCAAAAATTTTGTAAGCTAAAAAAAAAAAAGAAAAGCAAAATGAAATGCAGAAATAGATGTTTTAATGCCCAGAAAATCAGGAAATGGCCATGATCATGTAATCATCCACCTAGGCATGAATGGTTCCTAATTTAGGGTTTTTAAAAATGTTTTTATAGATTTCTGAGTTGATTCCATTGGTTTCCAAATTTTGATTTGAAATAGTGAGTTACAATTTTAATTTTCTATGAAATAAAGGTTGAATGCAAATGCAAAATATAAAAAAATGACAAACTAGGTGACCTAATTTGATGTGCAATTTTGTTTCAATTTTCAAATGCAAATTATGATGCAATGTTATGTAAATGATATGAAAAATGACTATTTTTTTATATTTTTCAGATTTAAAGAATGCAAAGATGCAATACTAAAAACCCTAGTGGAAATTCAAAGTTAATGCAAGCTAAAAAACCATAAATGAGACTAAATTAAATGGAATTAAATGCAATTGAATGCAAAATCTAAAATCTAGGGTGCAAATAGACTCCAAAATCATAAAATTGCAATGATCAAACTCAGGTTCACCAAAAGGAAATGGTGAAAAATAGGTGTGTGAGGGCTTGAAATGTGGGTGTGAGCCAAATATGGTAGGAAATACACCTATTTTCCTTTATTTCATTAGGAAATGAGATCCACACAATGAAATGGTTGTCAACATCAGGATGGATCAAGTCAAAGTATGAATCTATTGATTTCCTTTTTTTGCAAGGATGGGGTCTTGATTAAACAACACTTTGGGGAGAAAGATTAAAAATAGCAAACTAACTCCAAAATGCAAATATGAGAAAGGGAAAATGATATGTACTTTTCACCAAAAGTGCTTTTATGAAGCTAATTGAGGACTCATTCACCCTATAGAAAATGATTCCTGGCTAGGGCTTTATAAATATGGTTTCTTGGTTCTCTTCTCCTATGTTTGGACTCCCAAATCCTCGATTTTCATAGTCAAACAGCCTGAAATAAATCATGTAGGTGATATTATGTGAAATTACAACAATGATGACAACAAATGCAACTTTGACAACTTTTCAATTTTGATCTTTAAGAGATCTTCCACCTAAAATATGCAAACACAAATCAAGAAGAAAAAATGTTTTTTTGCTGGTGAATGGGGGTTAAATGCCTTGGTCAAACCCTGTGTTGGTAATTAAACCTTGAAATGAAACAATAACACATGAAGGAATGATGAATGGATAAAGAAATGTCACAACTCACCAAACCTTTGGATACACCTTGGAATGTAGATTTGCAACTAGCTTGAAATGACTTCAATGGATGTGGATCTTGATCTTGAAACTTGATTATAAACAATTCCTTTGAATGCTTGAATGGATCTTGAACACTACATCAACATATTAGCTCAAATAACCTGCATGATGCAAGAAGACTTTGACATGATAATAAGATCTTGATTGATGCAATATTTCTTCAATAAATATGCTCTTGAATGCCTTGAAATTCTCTTGATGTTCTCTTGAATGTGCTCTAATAATGCTCTCATGAAGTCACATAAAATTCTTAGGTGAAACATTGTGAAATGACCTTATATTTATAGGTATGTTAACATTAATTCCCAAAATTCAAATAACACAAGCCATAATGTGAATATGAATTTGAAATCATTAATATACTACAAAAAATGTAATTTAAATTAGGGTCCTAGGTCTAAGTGAGGACCCATTTTCCCATGGGAAAATGGATCCTAGGTCACTTACCTAAGACACACATTGCTCAATGATAAGTGTCATGTTATGGAATTACTGAATGCCAGGTTTTCCTTTTCAAAATTTTTAATTAATTAGGCTTGGATTTGAATTAAAGGGGCTAATTAACGAAAATTACCCTCAATTAATAAATAAATCCCTAGATAAGTGTGAATGTGTAAAGGTACACCTTACAACATCACAAATAAGGCACAATTAAGTCCATTTTATTTAATAGGGCCCTAAACTTAATGCGAATATGTAAAATACATATTAAAACACTAATTAAGGCATAATATAGTTTATTTTAATATTTAATTCTTAAATGAAGTGTGAAAAAGGGATAATTTTTCCTACAATACAATCCTGAAGTAGGAATAAAAGGGTGCTTTCCCTGGTTTAGCTTGCACTTGTTCTTTAGATCCGAAGGATCCTAAACACTTGATTTCACCACAGGTGGATAGAAAGGAAAAAAAATATTTTGTGGAGGGAGCCTGGGATACTCAGAAGAAGGCTGAAATAAGAGATGAAGAAACAGTTTTTGTGTCGCCTTCACCTTTGGTGATGGCTGGTAGGATGAATGTACCTGGTCTGGAGGAAATACCCATTAAGGAATTATCCCTGGAGATAGGAATTCCTATCCCTTCTCACCTCCCTGTTGATAACCCTTGCTCAAATGGGGAATAGGAACTGGAGAATGCCACTTTGGAAGTTGTGAGGGATACTTTTGACTTCCAAAGCATGAAAATGAAAACACCTAGTGCCAATACTTCAGAAGCCAAGAATGATTTAATGAATACCCTTCCTTGGGATCAGAGGCTGTTTCTTGAGAAGGACGAGGAGTCAGGAAGAGAGCTGGAAAGCCAAGATGAGACTGAATGGGAGGAGGTTATTTCACATTCAAGGTCAAAGAAGGAAAAAAGAAGAAGACATAAACCTCAAGTGGTATGATTACCAGAACTAGGGCAAAGGCGGACTGTGGGAATACTAAGCCTTGCCAGGGAAGGAGATCAGAAAAATGGCAAAGGGAACAAGGCAGCCTTCAGGACATAGCAGATGGGATCCAAATGACCATCCCGGAGATACTTCAATCCCCACGTAAGAAATGAAAATCATGTCTTGGAATATAAGAGGGCTAAATAACTGTCATAAAAAGGATGTTTTGCAAAATTTTGTTAGGGACCACAAACTTGATATTCTTCTTGTCCAAGAAACTAAAATGCCTAAAGATAAAGTTGAATGCCTTAAAATTTTTCAGAACTGTGGGGCTCACGGAAACAGTTCTGCGGGTGCTTCGGGGGGTATTGTTACTTTTTGGAACAAGTTGTTTATTAAAGGTGAGCCCTTAATGGAGAATGGTAATTTTGTTGCCACCAGATTTACCCACATAAGAGATAATTTTTGCTGGATTCAATCCAATATATATGCCCCAAATTGTAAGAATGCTAGAAATTCCTTTTGGTATGAGTTGTCTGGTTTTCGTAAATGTTTTGCTAATGAGCACTGGATGGTCATGGGAGACTTTAATACCCCTCTTCTGAATGATGAAAAATTTAGGGGTTCTCAAATTAATTGGGATAGTTCTTCTGGTCTCTCCAACTTCATTAACAGTAATGCCTTGATAGATCTTGATCTGCAAGGTGCTTCTTATACCTGGACTAATAGGAGGTTAGGGCCTGATTTGATCCAAGTGAGACTTGATAGGGCCCTTGTTTCTGGTCAATGGTTTATAGACTATTTTTGTGCTTTAAGAGCTTTATCAAGAGTTGGATCTGATCATTTTCCCATTTTTCTTTTGGCGGATCCTACTAAGGTGAAAAAGAACTCCCCTTTTAGATTCGAAAAATTCTGGCTATCTCATCCTCGAATCTTTGAGGAAATCAATAGTTGGTGGAATATTGATATTTCTGGCACAACTATGTTTAGGATTGCTAAAAAATTAAAGGAAGTGAAAATTAAGTTGAGGAAATGGAAAAATGATGCATTTGGGAATATTTTTTGATCTAAGACGGAAATTCAGGGTAAAATTCAAGAGATCCAGGCTAATATCCAGAAATGGGGGTACATTGATAATTACAAAGAAAAGGAAAATGAACTTCTCATTCAATTGCATGACATCATTGCTAAAGAGGAAGTTTTATGGTGGCAAAGATCTAGGGTGTCTTGGTTGACTGAGGGTGATAGGAACACCAAATTTTTTCATCTGTCTGCTTCGAAACATAGGGCTGCTAACAAAATTGCTTACATTGATGTTAATGGGACAAGGTTTGAGGAGGAAGATGAGATCAAGAAATAGGCTGTCATTTTTTTTAGCAACCTTCTTTCTTGTAATGGAGAGATTGTTCCTGAAGCTCAAGATTCCTTTATTGAGGCTATACCCCAGGTGATTGGTCACAATGAAAATTCTATGATCACTGCTATTCCTTCCAAGGCTGAAATTAGGAAAGTTGTTTTCTCTTTTGATGGCAACAAAGCTCCTGGAATAGATGGTTTTCCCATGTTCTTCTTCCAAGTGTTTTGGGAAATTATGGAGGTGGATGTTGAGAATGCTGTCAAGGAATTCTTTGGATCAAGATGTATTTTGAAAGAACTTAATGCTACTTTTGTGGTCCTTATTCCAAAAAAACATGGGGCTTTGGAGTTTCAAGCTTTTCGGCCAATCAACTTGTGCAATTCTATCTATAAAATTATTTCGAAGGTTTTAACTACAAGACTGCTTTTTGTGCTTCTTCAAATAATTTCTCCACAGTAGAATGGTTTTGTGCCAGGTAGGTACATTCTGGACTCTGTTATCATTGTTCATGAGAATTTACATTCTTTAATGGTATCAAAGACTGAAGGGTTCATTCTTAAATTGGACATTTCCAAAGCCTATGATCGGGTTGAGTGGAATTTTTTATTTAAAGTCCTGGTCAAGTTTGGTTTTAATAACAGAGTCATTCAGTTGGTGAACCAGCTAGTTTCGACAGTTACTTCTTCTGTCATTGTGAATGGTTCACCTTCTAGGTTTTTTCAAACTTCCAAAGGCCTCAGACAGGGAGATCCTATCTCTCCTATTCTATTTACTATTTTGGCTGAGAGTTTGGGAAGAAATATTAAAAAGCTTATTGATCAAAGATCCCTTGCTGGTTTAAGACCTTCCTCTTCTCATCTAACCTGTTCCCACCAACAATTTGTTGATGACACCATTCTCATGGGAAGATCTACTGTGGCTGAAGCTAAGACTTTCAAAAGAATTCTGAATCTTTATGAATCTGCTTCTGGGAAAGTTGTTAATAGGGCTAAGAGTTCAATTTTCTTCCTCAATACTCCGGAGCATAGACAAGTTAAACTTGCTCGAATTCTTGGATGCCGGATTGATCCTCTCCCGTCAACCTATCTTGGTTTGCCTCTTTGCATTAAACCTTTGGACTCGTTTTGGATCTCTTTGGTTGAAAAATTCAATAAGAAGCTGTCGGGGTGGAAAGAAGCTCTTCTCAGTCAAGCTGGAAAAATCCAGCTCCTAAAGGCTTCTTTGCAAAATCTTCTCGTGTATGCTCTTAGTTTATTTAAAATTCCTGCTAAGTATGCTGAGGCCATTGAAAAAATTCAGAAAAGGTTTCTCTTGTCGAGAGTAGAGGATAAGAAGAGAATGCCACTCATCAGATGGGATCTGGTTTGTAGACCTAAATCAAGAGGGGGCCTAGGCCTAAGGAAAATTAAAGTGCTGAATTTATCCCTTCTTGCAAAACAACTTTGGAGAACTCTTACTTTGAGAGGGGAATGGTGTGATACTTTAAAAGCCGAATATTTTAGCAACTGTGAGTCTCTTATTGAGGTTATAAATTCTTCTCTATTACCTAGTGGGTCTGTTTGTTGGAATGATATGAGCAGAGGCAGAAAGTTGCTAGAAATGGGAACTGGTTGGCTGGTTGGAAAAGGAAATTATGTTAGGTTTTGGGAAGACAAATGGCTTTTTAAAGATCCGTTAATCAGAAATAAGAAATTCAGTAAATGGATGAATGATTGTAAAAGGGAATTTGGGGTCTTGGTTAAAGATTATTGGAGGAATGGGGGTTGGGTTGATTTGAAGACCATCAGTCAGGATCTTAGCCCTATTCAGTCGGCCTTCAGGGCCATAAGACTAGCTCAACACTAGGTGGAGGATCTTCCTGTCTGGTTAGACAATTCGTCTAGCATTTTTTTAGTTTCTTCTGCTACTTCTATGCTGGCTAGTCCGATGGAGCCTCTGCCCTTCTGGGCTAAGGCCTGGATTAATCACCTGATCCCTAAAATCAATATTTTCTATTGGATAATGCTACAAAATAAGATTCTCACTTTGGACAATCTTGGAAAAAGAGGAATTCAATTACCTAACAGCTGCTACATGTGTAGGAACGATGCTGAGACTGTTAATCATCTTTTTTTCATTGCCCTTTTATGTCGAACATATGGGGTAAAATTCTTGCACTTCTTGATATGGTTTGGGTTTCCCCTACTTCTGTCAAATATTTTTTCTTGCAATGGAAAGCTCCTTCAAAAAATCCTTTTGTGCGAAAGCTCTGGTCTTTTGTTCTACCTTTTATTTCATGGAATATTTGGAAGGAAAGGAACAACATAGTGTTTAGGGGAAAAGAGATGTTGAAAGGGGAATTGTATGAAAAAATTGTAAGGGCAATTAAGGAAAATTTATCTTTAATCCCAAGAAAAATGGTTGATAAAGCTAATTGGTCTCCTTTCGATATTGCTACGGCTAATAAGTGGAATTCAAAATTAGCATTGTTAAATGTCCCCACGCCTGATGTTCGTGGGAGGGAGAATGCAAGATGGTCTTTGCTGCCTTTGGGTTGGTTGAAAGCCAATTTTGATGGTGCTGCTAAAGGCAACCTAGGGAAAGCTGGCAGTGGGTGTGTTTTAAAGGACAACTCGGGGGCTTTTATTGCGGCTTTTGTTGTAGACATCGGCACCCAAACTAATCATGTTGCAGAGGCTGTAAGGGCTTATCATGTGGTTAACTTAGCTTTTAAGATGAACACGAAATGTCTTTGGTTGGAGGGTGATTCAATGAATATAATAAATTGCATTCTTGGGATTACACCTCCCTCGTGGACCATTAAAAAGTGGATCGAAGATACTATAATCTTATTAAGGAAATTCGATAAAGTGAAAGTGTCCCATGCCTATAGAGAAGCCAATAAGGTGGTTGATTACTTCGCCAATGAAAGGGTTAAGAAGGGCAGAGAAAACACGTGGAGGAAGAATGACTACCTCCATTCTGAGGTGAAAGCGCTAATTTATTATGATTCAATGCATGGAAGAGAAGCTTGTCTTCGTCATGATGAAGAGGATAAAGATTAGGTACATCGATTTCATTAGATTTGATGGGACCGACGTCATTTTCTTTTTCAAGAAGAGTCTCTGGAACACTTTCTGGGTGTTTGATAAAATTTGCTTAAACGGGACCCAGAGTAATAGTAGGGTGTGGTATAACAGAGCTTTGAAGATGGGAGGAGAGAGAAAATATGTGGAGCCGAGCAGCTTTCAAGAGCATCGAAAGAATGCTAAAGCCTGGGAAAGAATTGAAAAGGGAGGTTTAGTCCCGTTTTTGGAAAGGCTCCATGGTACTGACGAGGGGATGCTGGACTATTTTGTAAAAAATTGGAAAAATGGAGAGATTGTGTTGTTTGGAAGGAATGTTAAGCTGAATGAGGAAATAATTGGTGAGATTACTGGTCTTTCGACTGAGGGTGTGAAATTTTATCGGGACCATCGGTTCTCTGATGAAGCAGTCATAAGATTTCCTAAAAAAGACAAGGAGAAGGCTAAGTTGGTTAAGGTTGCCAATAGCTACTTTGATGTGGAGTCCATTAAATCAATCTGGAGGAAAGTTTTAAGAGTTATAATGGAGTATATCACGGTTGATGGGTGTTTCACCAGGGTGTATGGTTATCACTTTGCCATTCTGAATCATTTCCGTCACAAGGTTCGTATCTCTTTGTCTTTTTACTTATTCTCTTCTTTGAAGAATTGCCTTGATGATGTTGAAAGAAACCCTAGGAGGACCTCTATTATTCATCCTGGTCTTGTCAGGCTCATCTATGAGCATTATCAAAATTTACCTGCTTTGCCTAAAACTGTTGATATTGGAGATTTGGATGATGAGGATACTGAAAGTAGCAGGGAGAACGACCCCCTGGCCCCTCCTGCTTGTGCCCCTGTTGGTCCTAATACCTTTGCTCCCCAGTCCCTTTCTTGTCAGAAAGCCCTTATGGATTTTGTTTTGCCTTCAAGTCCTAATCTGCAGTCTTTGCATGATTGCCCTATCCCGGGTTTTGCCTCGCCGCCCTGTCCTAATCTTTAGCCGCCTCCTGGCTACCCTACCCCGGGTTTGGTTTTTGGTTTTAAAGGTACTTCTGTTATGAAATTAGTCTCGTACTCTGGGAATTCTATGGAAATTCTTTCTGATAAACCTATGGTCGGTAAAGAGTCGGCCCCTAGTGCCCCTGCGTCTAGAAGATTTGGGAATACCCCAAATGATTCCCCTATTCAGGATGAAATTAATTCTGCCCTGAATAAGCTCAAGTCTGAGGACCTTGTGGGTATGGCAGAAAAAAGTACGGATGGCCTTTTCTCTGTTCTTAAGTGGACCCAGAGGGAAGTCTGTGAGTTGAAAGGCCGCAATAGAGATCTCAGCAATAGAGTCATGGATTTGGAGCAGAAAATTTGTTGGAATCGTAATGAGAATGAGGGACAGGAAACCCCATTACCTAGGAAAAGACAGCATTTGCAGGAGGAAAGATTGACCAGGCTCAAGGGTGATATGTCCAAGATAGGCCAAAATATTAGGGCCACTGTGGCGAATAATCACAAAATTGCCAGGCATAACACTATTATCATCAATGCTATGGTGGAAAAACTCAAAAAAAATCAAAAGGGATCGTTGGTCGTGGATTTGGATGCGGATAGAGGCTGCAGCAAATCTACGGTTGAAGGGATTTTGACTCGCACCCGGGCTAATACGAAGAGGAAGACCCCGATTTCTTCACATACAGCTCAAATCCTCAAGCAGGGGCTTCAGGATATGAAGGATGTTGAAAAGGAGGCCGAGGAGTTGTTGAACACCTTGGAGTAGTGTGGTGGTGTTTGTTTCTGGTTTTTTGGGCGGTCCTTTTTTTGGACCCTGTTGTCTCTTTGTGCTATCGTTTCCTTTTTGGGACAGCTGTCCGTTTGTTTGGACTTATTTTCTCTATCTTTTGTTGTTTAAACTTGGTGGTTTCAGGTCCCTGTAAAACCTATTTTTTCCTTTTCAAAA
>VDFB02008956.1:0-10063 GCA_007258455.2 Sequoia sempervirens | reverse complement strand
CAAACCCAAGATTACATAATCACTTGTTGTGTTGAAAATATTCTCAACAATATCCCCATACACCATCTTGACAAATTTAGATATTTAAGGAAAGTGAAGGAAAGCATATTTTAAATCAAAGCTTGATAGATATTGATCACAATCATTACAAATGAACTTTGTGCATTATGTAAATCTCATAGATTTGTATCAAGCTTATGAGGTCCACTAAAATTTAAACTAGAGATTTCTTAGTCATTCTACATTCTAAGACACTAATCATACTAAGGGAATGCATTTCTTGACAATGAAATGTAATCAACTTTTTATGATATCAACATCATTTAACATCATTGATTCTAGATCTAAGTATACCTAACATGCTCTTATTTAATTTCAACATATTTATTTCAATACACAATTGTAACTTAATCTAGATATTACTTTATGCTTATTGATTAAAAATATATTTAATTAGCCTAAATTTATTAATGTTTTATATTTATTTTTATTATATATATTGTAAAATAAAATATAATTTCCCTATCAGTAAAACTAGGTTACTTAAATAAGTTAAGTAAATTAGTTGTTATTAACCTAGATTAAATTAAATGATAGTTTCCTAGGTAGAATAGAGTGTGTATAGGAATGTCAATTTAGGAAAACTAACTATAAATGAATACTTTAGTAATTTGTGGGAACTATGATGAAGAATTTAGCCTAATGTACCATATGTTCCACTTGCCTACATATGCAATTGAATAGATGTTCTCATTATGTTGGTTGATTGGAATTATGTGCACTTGTATGCTCTCAAGTGTGGGTTGATTATGTGGTCTTTAATCAATTTTGTGCTACATAGATTCCATTTCTAAAAATTTGTATTGGTATAGCACATTGTGCATTTATGAGCTATATGAGTTATTGAAATATATGCTCTTTGCTAATGAATAATGACTAAAAATAACTCAGGAGATAGATTGCAAGACCCAAGTTCTCCTAGATTGATCCCCTAAATTAGATTGAATTTCTTGTTGTGACAAAAAATTGAAATATAAAATGCAAGTTTGCAATTGATATAGATATTGATTTGATGCTAATTATTGTTCATTTTAATGCTCCAAAGTTGATTGTTTCTACAAATGCCCCTTGATGTTCTAGGATTTTTCAAATGATTGTGTGATATATTTAAATACATTTAAATGAATGTATTGAAATATCAAGACATAATGAATTATCACATAAATATGTGCTAAATTGACTCTTAATGACTATGATAAAATAATAAGAATTAGTCACTTGTATTTTTTAAAATTTATTTTCAGATCAAATTTATGTTATGTGAAAGAAAAACTTTATACAATACAAAACCATGAAATTAAGAATGGGAATTAAGAATAATAAATAATGTGAATGAATTAGAAGAAATATAAATAGAATGAGAATAAAGAGTGAACAAAGCATAAGTAAAAATAATCTCAGAACTTAACAAGAACATATTTCAGGAAACAAGAACTTAATCTTCTAAGATATTTCAGGGAAATTCCATGGGTCCCTCCACAAGCTACAAAAGTGGATTTCAAAGTGAACACCCTTTTTCTGAGATTGAACAAAGCAATTTCTGGGAAACTTGAGAATCTCTTATTCAATCTCAGTCAATCCAGATTCCAAAATCACTGTTTTGAAAGTGGGTTTGGTCAAATCACGTTTCAGAATATATTGACGAATTCATCTTGTCGTGCACACCAAACCCACTTTCAAAACAGTGGGCTTGACCCATTCATCTTGTCGTGCACACCAAGTAATCTGAGCTTACAAAACCATCCTCTTAGAAGATGACCCCGAATCAGTTGAAAATTGTTGGAACAGTAAGTTCAAGCGTTCTGATTTATCTCAAATTCTTTGATAAGAGATGAGTATGAGTACCCACAATCAAGATGTCAATGATTCAGACAAAAGCAGTGATGATGAATGCCAAAGTTGTATATTTAGCAATCCAATTGTAAGATTTCTGTTTGGTTGTCTAGTGGGTGAAAGTCGTTGGAATGAGAGAAATAACGATCCAGACCGACCAGAAGAAGTATCATCACTCATTGTTGCTCAGCAACACTTCAGACAGGTGCAACACGTACGTCTATAGTAGTGTAGATCAGGGTCTTATCAAACCGCACTTGTGAGTTGAACTGGTTTGTTTAAGCATCGGCCCATGCCTATGAACAGGCTCTCACTTAAGGCCGTGCCCAAGGCCTTCAAAAACATGGGCTTGTGTGTTCTAATTAGAGTTTAAACATTTGGTATGTTTATTTTATAATAGATTTTTATTATGGAGATTCAAGTTTAAACTCTAAAGGAATTTTAAATGGCAATTTCTTTTATTATTTATTTCTAGTAACAATTTTTTAATTATTCTAAAAAAAATCGAGTATTAAAAAATACTATGTAATTATGTTTGTTTTGAATAAATATAACATCCTTTCACAAAGTAGTTTGGTAGAATATTTAATATTTGTGATAGTTAACATGGCATTTTTCATTCTTTATAAGAATATGTAAAATAAATTGGGTAAAGATGGTGCATATCCAATCAGAAGCATAGTTGTGACTTGAAAAAAGAATGAGTGTACACATATGAATTGACACTAGACATAGACTTACATATACATTCAAATAAAAAAAATCAAAACAAAAACACAATGTAAATCTACTTCAAAGATCCTTAACTAATAAGAAATATCCCATTTCCATCAACGAGAAGGTAGGGGAGAGGGGTTGACACTGGCACGGGGTCACATAGTGGGGACACAAGTAGTCCCACGTGGGATCCACATCAAAAAAAGTAGTCGAATCACTATATCGTCAAAAATTGTATTGTAATCGGTTTATATTTGTCCAAAACACAATCAATTACTCGCAATATTACATGTCAGAGATTATTCAAAGAACATCTAACACCACAAACATACAATCCAATTTGCTTTATAATGGCCAGTAGCATGAAAACATGCAACCAAAATATAAATTTAGTATAACCCACACTCCCCTTAAATATCACCACTTGCATACATCATTGCCAATATTTTCATAGACTTGATGTGACGAGAACAACTAAGGGCCAAGACTGTCTCATCACCAAATCTAATCAAACCCACCCCCTATCCCACTTTTCCAGCAATACAATTGTTGTCACATAAAATTGCACCCTACTGAACAAGAGTTCAAAGTTCTAATGACATAATGGAAATGACCTCAAGGTGTGAAACCTTGTAAATTGAGGTCAAGTCTCCGTGAGGGTGATCCCATAATAGTTGTTTACAATTTTGGCCAAACCGAAACCAAATTATTATTTTAACTAAATCTTCACATTCGGGCACCTATAGCGGCTAAACTGTGAGGAATTTGAAGATGGTGCAAACTAGAGTCTCATCAAATTTTGTCTGTAGATTCTAAAAATATTTTTTCAAAATTTTTGGAATCAAATTGCACTTCTTTTTCCATCTCCCATGAAAATTGATTTTTTTCCGTAAAACAACATTTTTAAAAAGTGACACACCATATAATGCATAACTTTTCCCATGAAGGATAAAAATTCTAATTCTTTCAAATTTAGATTTGTAACTTTGATATCTAGTGCTTCCACTTGGTTAGATAGTTTTTTATTGAATATTTTTCCTTAATCAAGTTTCAAAGTCAAACCCAATTACAATTCGCATAATAACGCCGATCAGATAACGCTAACTTTTTTGTATATGCTCAAAATTTAATTTAATTTTTTTTGGGACTTCAATATCCGTGCACTCCATATTTTTCAATTTTTTTTAATAATCTTCTATTTTTCCACATGTGAAGAAAAAGAAATTTATTTTCATGAAAACCTATGTTTAATAAAACTTAAAAAACAAATACATAACAAAACCAAAACATATTAAAATTATATTCATTGGATAGCTTGTTCTAAGGAATACCATAATCATTTGAAATAAATTTTAAATGAACTCATTTGATCCCCCAAAATCTAAATCAAAAGTTATTTTTTATCAGCATTTTGATAGGTGTAAAGGAGACGCATTTATAGGTATGGTTTAAAACTAGCAAGGTTCTATCCAAGGGGTTTGATCTAAGGTGATTTGATCAAACCCTCTTCAATTGAATCCTTAAATGGAACTTTTAAGGCTTAAATCATTATATTTTCTAAAAATATGTGATTTCAAATTTAAAAATCCGTCCTCTCGTGAATTGTAAAACCACTATTATGACAAAGACTTTAGAAAGATGACTTCTCTTCTAAACTAAGTGCAATTGTGTTTGTATAACCCAACACAATGAAAACCTAATGTTGACCTATTCTAATAGATCACAAAGGAAAAGGGGTAGAAGGAGACATGAAATGTAAAAGAAGGTGATGAACCAAATTTAGAGTTTGCTCCTTCCTACTGAACAATATAGCATAATATGTCAAATAAACAACTAAAACACCCACTTAAATATGAAGGTAAATGAATTTTACTCAAACATGCAAGAGGTAATGGTGATAATAGTTGAATTTTATTAATATAAAATCTTGAAGTAACCTTTACAATGGCAGAATGCAAGAGTTGTAGATCTACAAAAGAAAAATCCCAGAGGGGCTAGAGGAAGGATGAAAAATAATGATATAATATTTTCCTTTATGGTTCAAGAATAACCAAGAGTTGAACTCAAAACCCTAACCCTAAACTAACTAGGGTTATGAAAGATGATCTTGATTAGGAAAAAAATGATCCAAATTGCTCCCATTATAGAGCAACATAACTAGCCATCAAAGCTCTAACATCTCGACAACATCCCAAGATGATTACTCTTATGAATGCAAAGATGGGCGCCTACAAAATTTGTAATAAAATTCAGGCCAACATGCCCTGACATAAGAATATGACCTCTGCAAGACATCAAGGAGTAATGACACTACCCAAAAATGAAAAGCAACGTTGAAAAGGGCGTGAAAATTTGATCCAAGTCAATCAAATCCAATTTGGTAGCTGGGAATTTGTCACTGAGACATTACTTCTGTAAATGTGTTGTGAATAGGAGCAATTGACCATTGAAATTTGAATGCTAGTCATTGGATATTTGATGGACGGTTGAGATCGAACATTGGGCCAAGTTTAAAACATCATCATTGATCTCCATCTTCAAATTAGGGTCATTTATCATACATCACACAAACCACTCCACCACCTTTCTTTACAAAAATGATGTGAAGCAAGGGCATGATGCCACCTTAGTTTTTGGATATTCATTGTTTATTCTCATCCCTTCATCACTCATCACGGAATGGCACCAGGCTTTATGTTTTTAAACTTCAATGTGAAGAACTCTCACAATGACTATCATATGCTCTCCATTGAATCTAAATCATTGAAACACACAAAGCAAACCCAAGTCCCTAGGCCCATCATGACAGGTCTGTCACCTACTCACTACCCCACTAGGCTTAACTCAAGACCCACCATATCACAAAGTGATAGCAGACAACTGCCACTTGTCCATGCTGATGTCATAGACTATCCAATCAGGATGTCAAAGGGACCATAAAACAACTCCCTCTGATATTAATCCTTCTCTTTGATGAGGAGCCCTGCCATTCCTTTGGATCATAGCCACGATGCATAAAACACCACAATGACCATTGGATCTTTTCCCTCAAATTTGAACTATTCGTTGTGCATCACATAAATGAAATACAAAGGCCAAATGATTGCAGTCATTGTGACACAAAGGAAAAGATCATCACTCATCACGAAAATGGAACCGATGAGCAACAAGGTTTTAGTGATAGGTGATGGAAAGACCTAAGTGGCGATCTTTAGCACATGCCTCAAATTTTTTCATGAAAGAGGGTCGTGCTTAAAGGTAAATAAAACCTGGGAAATAAATATTTCTCGATCCTCGAACATAAGACTTAGAACTAATATCTAAACTGGGGTTGCGACTGGAATACATGGGTAAAGACATCAATAAAAATATGACCACCTAAGACATAAGTTGTAACTTATCCAACCGAGAACTAGGTACAAAAGGTCAATAGAGGAATATAACAAAAGTGTCTGCCAAGACCAGGGGGTTTAGGGTTTAAGCATATGAGGGTTTTGGAAGCCTTATTTGGATACAATTGAGAAGTTTCAAAACCTTAAAGACCCAAATTCATCAAATAAACATGGATTGCAACAGGAGCATTCATAAGATCTCTCTAGTCGGATATAAATGATGTGCATCCAAGGGTGGCATAAAATATGTCAACATTTTGGTTATTTCTATGGGATGATTGCTTGCTAATCATAGAATCTAGGGGCCTTATCATTCCATTGGGAACAAAGTCATGAAAAGGGTCAACAAAATTGGGCCTTCCAAGGGAAAAAAATAAAAACAGGTGCAGGCTTACACTTGGAGGAAAGCATGAAAACTAGGAACATACATTCCCTTAAGGAGAATGTAGGGTGTGCAAAGCACTCCATGGGAAACAAAACATTTACAATCAATACATGAAAACTCAAAACTTATAAAAAATAAGGCTTGAGATGAATCCCATCTACTGAGATTAGGAGAATCTCACCATCAAACCTGGAAAGATGGCTCATGCATTGGCCTCCTTATAGCTAGTGATGACATATGGACCACTCCAAATGGCATCAAGCTTGGAATATCTTCTAGCTTTATCTCTTTCTACACCCTATTTTAGCACTAGATTTCCCTCTTGGAACACTCTATGAACTACCTTTTTGTCAAAATTTCTTTTGACCTATGCTTGATGTGTTTCTATGACTTGCATAGATTTATTCCTTGTTTCCTCCAATTCCAAGAGCTCAACCAACCTCACTATCATAACATAATTTTCTTCTAACTCCGGTTGATGTGTCGACTCAAGGGAAGGAAACTCCAATGATAATGGTAACCTTGCTTCCCTTCCATAAACGAGCATGAAAGGAGAATTACCAATTTCTCTTTTAGTCCATAATTCTATTAGCCCAAAGGGTTGTCTTCAACTTGCTATGCTAGATCCTTTGGTTGTCTTCAATGATCCTTTTGATAATCCCCATGAGATTTTTATTTGAAGACTCAACCAATCCATTACCCTAAGGATAATAATTAGATGAGGTCTTCAAGTAGATGCCATGCTTCATTTCCCAATCAAGGAGCACTAGTAAAATCCTTAGCATTATTTGAAATGATGGTGGAAGGAGTGCCAAATCTGGTAACAATTCCATCAAGTAATTCTAAAACTGAAGCATTAGTGGCATATTTCAAAGAAACTAGCTTTTTCCACCTTGTAAAGTAATTTGTGGCTATTAAAATCCACTTACGACCAACACTTGATGGTGGATTTATCATGCCAAAAAAATCCAAGCCCCATTGTGTAAATGGTTGATCAACTTGAATGAGGTGAAGAGGGAGGGCAACCAACCTTTTCTTTCCAAAAAATAAAACACACTTTTTACAATTCCTCACCCATTTGTGAGCATCACTGAACAAAGTTGGCTAATAATAACCAACCCTAATAATCTTTGCAGTAGTAGTCCTTGTAGAAAAATGGCCACCAGAAGAGCCATCATGGAATTCATTTAGTAATCTACTGACTTGATATGCCTCTATGCATCTTAATAAGACTCCATTGAAATCCTTTCTGAAGAGTATGCCATCTACTATGACATAGGGAATGGACTATAATTTGAAAGGTCTTCTTTTGGTCCTATTTAGACCCAAATGATATCTACCTTTCTATAAAAAGGTAATCATATCATGCACCCAACTGCCTTGTATGTTTTCATTTGGTTCTTGTCGTTCATGTAGCACAAGGGTAGCCTCTATAGGAGTCTCAAATGTTAAGAAAAGTTGTTCACACAACCCTTTGCCACTTAGCAGATTGGCGATCTTGATGTCAACATCATACTCCATCACCTTGGTGATCCATCCAACCCTTTTTTCATTGATATCTCTACTCAATAGGAAATATTTAACACTGGAATGAGGCACTATTAGCTATATATTATTATTAGACAACATTTGTCTAATTTTTTTTCAATTCTCTAACAGTAGCAAGAGCTTTCCTTTCAACATAGTTGTACCTAACCTCATAATATTTGATCCCTTCACTCTAGTTAAAGAAAGCAATGGGTTGCTCCAAATTTTTCTTATTTAGCTAGAAGTTAGAGTAGTTGATATACTTGCTTCACCTCCAAAGGTGTAAAGAATGAAATCCTTGCCATAGTTAGGATTGATAAGGGTAGGAGCTTGAGCAATTTCTTGTTTGATAGCCTCAAAACTATCTTTACCTTCTTTGGTCCACTTGAAAACCATATTTTTCTTGAGCGTAGAAATAAGAGGATTTACCAAAGAAGCAAGGTTTGGAATGAACCTCCTCACAAAGATAATTGTGCCTAAGAAACTTTGTAATCCTTTCTTGTGACTTGGAAGTGGGATGGCCAAGATAGATTTTACTCTTACAGGATCAATGACCAAGTGATCCTTTGAAACAATGTGCCCAAGAAGCTTGCCCTGATTAGTGGCGAAGACACATTTATTTGGATTTAGGAAAAATACCATATTCCCTACATTTCTGAAATACTTGCTCAAGGTGACTAAAATGGTCACTTGCATGCTTGTGATATCATCCAAATAGACTAATTTGTTTTTCTAAACACACCTTGAAATACCATATCCATGGCTCTCTAAAAAGTGGCACCTGCATTGGTTAGACCAAAAAGCATTTTACAATAAGAATAGGTGCCCCACTTTGTAGTAAATGTTGTCTTATGTTGGTTAGATTCTTGGACCATAATTTGGTTGTAGCCTGAATAATTTTCCAAGAAGGAAAACCTTTCTAAAATGCTAACTCTTTGTAAAATATGCTCCATGGAGGGGAGGGGATAATGATCCTTTAGGGACACTTTATTTAGATCTCTAAAGTCTAGACAAAGTCATATTTCCCGGTTCTATTTTTTTACAAGAACAAGATTTGTAATCCATGAGGAATGCTTAATGGGAAAAATTATTCTAGCCTCAATCAATTTGGCCAACTTCTTTCTCATCAAAGGCTCAATCCTAGGATTTATAGGCCTTTGTTTTTGTCTTACAGGTTTGGCATCAGGATCTAATTCAATAGTATGTTGGGAAAGGCCTGGGTCAAAACACTTTAAGTCTTCATAAGTTCAAGAAACTGCATCATTGTATCTATTGCAAAGATCTATGAAAACATCATGTTTAGTGTTAGAGAATTCCTTTCCCAAGTTTAGAGACTTGCCCTCTGAAATTTCTATTGGCTTGAAGTCACACTTCTTTGCAACTGAGTTCATCCTTTTCTACTTTATTTGATCATCATGGTTGAAAATACCTTCAAGGGTGATGAGACCATTTAGTAGCTTGTTGCTACTCAACTGCACAATCTAATCACCATATTGATTTTGCAGCTTAGACTTCAGAGGGTACGTACAGGATCATGATGGGCTAAAAAGTGGCGATATGATGGGTATGTGTTTGACGACTTTTTTTTACGCAAAATTGATGAAATTAAAATAGTTTTTAAAGGATATTCTAAGCTTTCCACTGATATAAATTATGCTTTACTTTGAATTTAATAAATAATTAGTATTCATTTTCTATTTGAATTACAGCTAAAGTCCTAATTGATGGGCTGATTGAAAAACATCTATAGCTTTCAAATGGTATCATATTTTTGAATCTAAAACATGATTCACATTCTATGCTTCTCATACTATAGGATTAAAAAAAAATGAATTTCATGAAGTTTTGACCAAGTTAAGGTGGTTAGACATACGAGTTTTTGTATTTTTTAAAAATTGTAATAAAAAATTCATACTAATTATTTACTTAAAAAAAATTATAAAAAATATGCATCACATCTAGACACGCAGTCCTCTACTTATATTCAAAATCTACAAAAATATATTATCATTTTATTGTGGTTAGGTGGTCAAAACAAACACCGCTTCTTCTTTTTCCTTGAAATTTAAGCAATATTGGTATTGAAATTTCAAATTTTCAACAAAGAGAATTTTTTTTTTAAATAAACCCAAGAGATTAGAAACTATAT
>VDFB02008955.1:0-15052 GCA_007258455.2 Sequoia sempervirens | reverse complement strand
TAAAGGTGATGGTGGTAAGTGCTTTATGACTCAAATAAATGAAAGTTGGTTGTGTCACAGAAGAATGTGTCATATCAATTTTGATAGCCTAGTGAATATAAGCTCTACTCATGTTGTAAGAGACATGCCAATAATTACAAATCCTATCAATACAATTTGCAAAGAGTATCAATTTGGAAAATAGATAAAGAAGAGGTTCAAAACTAAGGAATACTCTACCATAGGCCCTTTGGAGTTAGTGCATACAGACCTATATGGACCTACTAGAACAAGAAACTATCAAGGTGACATGTATTTTATATTTTTAATAGATGATTACTCTAGAATGACTTGGGTAACCTTTCTTAAAGAAAAATTAGAAGCTCTATAGATAAGTTTAAAGCATTTAAATCTATGGTTGAGAATGAAATAGATTTGAAAATCAAGTGTTTAAGGTTTGAAAGAGGTGGTGATTTCACCTCCAATGTGTTCAATATTTTTTGTGAAGATCATGGGATAAAAAGACATTTATCATCTCCTAGGACTCCACAACAAAATGGGGTTGTAGAGAGGAAGAATAGGACAGTTCAAGAAGTAGCAAGAACCATGTTGAAGGAAGAAAATCTACCAAATGTCTATTGGAGAAAAGCTATTCATACCATAGTTTATATTATTAATAGAGGAAAAGGAAGATTGAATAGTTCAAAGACCCCCTATGAGCTATGGTATGGAAAAAATTCTACTATGAAATATTTTAGAGTGTTTGGAAGTAAATTTAATGTCAGGAGAGATGAAGAAAACTTAGGAAAGTTTGATACAAGATCAGATGAAGGAATCTTCCTTGGATATTCTACAAAGACCAAGGTAGACATGTGATACAAAAAAAAGGTTAAAGAAGATAGTTGAAAGTGGAAGTGTCAAAGTGGATGAGGAATTGATGCACAAGCATCCCTGGTTGTAAAGAAATCCAGTATCAACCAAAAAATATTATTTTCTTTCATTTCAATTTGTAGTAGTTTCAACAGTTTCTTCCATAGTCTACCACATTATCATTTCTCAACTCATGAAGTAGGATATAGCATCTACACACGGTCATCTACATTATATCTAAATTTTAGGAAGTTTTCATTCTTTTACAGAAAGTTATCACTCTCAGAATTTCACTATCATTCTTAGTGGCTGACTTGGTCCAAATTTGTTGTGTGGACCTATTCTAGAGCATGCAAAGCTTAATGGAACATTATACAAGCATTTTAGGTCCCAACAAAACTTTTTTGGAGATCTACAATTCATTTCACTTATTGATGGGTTATCATTCATTTTTTAATGCCAACCTACACACTTTATCATTCATTTGGGTTTGTAGAACCTTAAGACCCACACAAATCATAATTGGAGCTAGAGATTCATATTTAAGATTATTTATAATCCTTTAGAAATAGGTTCAATTAGTTATTCAATTAGAGCATTAGAAGTAGTTTTCAATTTAATCCATCCTTCTAGGTTATGGAATGTAATAAGGCCTTGTGCCAATTACAATATCTATAATGCCTTGCGGTAGGCCTATGATCCCTAGTTATTTTGCATATGATGCATGTAATATTTTGAATTGTTGATTCAATGAAGATCTATGTTTGTTGAGTATTTCTTATGTTATTTTCTGTTGGGTGAACTCTAAGCTACACGGTTGGACAATCGTTTTTGGGCCCTACATCCATGACTTTACAAAATGGTATTAAAGTGATTTTGTGAGTCTTAAAGGCATTCCTTGTGGTGAAAAAATTGATGACCTAAGGAAAATTGCATGTGTTTTCAATCGATCGTTGATTTTAAGGCAATTGAAACCCTTGTAGCCAGACTATTGAATTGAGGAAGTTGCATCAGATCCAAGGGGATAGATGCCACCAAGAAGAGTGCTTTCTATCAAAAATGTCACTGAAAGAGTGGACAGAATATTAGAAATGATGCAAGCAATGAGAGTTCAATTGGATGCTATAGAAGAGGATAGAAGGTGAGGCCTAAACCCTAGAAATGAAGACAAAAGTGATGATGAGTTAGATCATGATGCAAATCAAAATGAAGAAAACCTATAAGAACAAGAAGAAGATTCAGATCAGGTAAAGATGTTGAAATCTATTTCAAAAATTGGTAAGAGACTTAGAATTTAAATTCAAAATTACGTGGGAAATTTAAAACCTGAGGAGTTGATTGATTGGATCAATGATTTGGAAGAATGTTTTGAATATTAAGAAATTGAAGATTTGGAAAGAGTAAGATTTGCAAAAACTAAGTTGAGAGGACATGTTGCTATATAGTGGAAAGAAGTTAAATTGGATAGAAATAGGAGAGGAAAGGAGAAAATCACAAAGTGGTATAGAATGGTGACAAAGTTGAAGAATAAATTCATATTAGTTGATTATGAGCTTGAACTGTTGAAAAGGTTACACAACCTAAGGAAATAGGAGAGATCTGTGAAAGAATATATTGAAGAATTCTACAAGATGATCATTAGGACTAGAATAGTGAAGCAAGCAAAGAAAAGGTGGCAAGGTACATCAATGGATTGAAAACAAACATCAAGCAGAATTGAGCCTGGTGAAGATGATAGCAGTTGAAGAAGCATACCAATTTGTGTTGAAGGTAGAGGAAAATTTGAACAAGAAATTTGAACAGAGGTAGAGTAATGCAAGAGGAACATTCTAGAGGAACGGATCACAATCCAGAGAAATAAGAACTTATGCAGAGAAAAAAAAATATGGAAAACCCTACCACAGTGAAGAAAAGGACTATAATTCATACCATAGAGGAAGAGAAGACAAATTTCTACCACAATGACAGAGGAGGTCATAATTCTTACCACAATGAAGGATATAAGAGAGATGAAGGAAGATCTAAGAAGAGACCATTTAGAGGAATCTATTTCAAGTGTGGAGTGAAGGACATAGAGTATTTGAATGCCATCAAGGAAGCACTAGTAAGAAAACTAAGCATATTAGAAGAAAAAATTATGTGGAAGAAGAACCTGTTAGATCCCATAATTCTGTTGGGAAATTTGAGAAAGCCAAATCATTGGTAATGAGGAGAGAATTGATGCATGAATAAGTAACTTAGGAACCATCATAAAGGAAGAGTTTGTTTAAGACTAGATGTATGTCTGGAGGAAAGGTATGTAAAGTCATCATAGATAGTCATAGTATTGATAATCTAGTTTTGGAAGAGATTGCGACCAAGCTAAAATTGGAAAGATTGAAACACCTAAACCCCTATAAGATAGCAAGGATTTAGGATGAACATACGATATTGGTGAATGAGTAGTGTTTGGTGAAATTTCATATAGGGTCATATAATGATGAAGTATTGTGTGATATTATGCCTATGGTTGTATGCCATTTACTGTTATGAAGACCATGGAAATATGATAGGAAATAAATTCATGATGTGATGTAGGAGCATCTCTGGTTGTAAAGAAATCCTATATCAACCAAAACATTTCTTTCTTGTATTTTTTTCTATAACAGTTTCAACATTTCATTTCACATTTCACCTCATTATATTTTCCTTGCTCATGGAGTAGGATATAGAATCTACACGAGGAAATATACATCATATCTAGATTTAAGATCATTTGCATTTTTCTACCAAAAGTTATCACTCTCAAAATTTCACTGTTAATTTACAGTCAGAGAATTTGGGGCTGACCTAGTCCAGAATTCATAGTGTATACCTATCTTAGAGTGTGTGAATCTTAATGGCATATAAGATTTTTTTAGTCCAATGGGATCTATCTTGAAGATCCGCAATCTATTTCATCTCACAAAGGATCATCATTCATGTTTTAAGGCCGACCAACATGCTTGATCATCTGTCAGATTTGTGACCCTTAAGGTTGATTCATACCTTTTTTGGAGCTAAAGAATCATATTTAAGGTTATTTGTAATCATTTGGAAAGTAGTCATTTAGTTAGTGATAGTTAGATAGTTATATTTTTTGAATAAACTCGTTGAGGGTTTGTAATAAGGCCTTTGGTCAATTGGAATGTTGAATTCCATTACAATAGGCAGTGAGCCCTGATTATTCACCCATGAGGCATATGCTGCAAGTAAGATTTCTAATTCAATAAATATTTATATTTGTAGAATATTTTCTTGTGTTATTTTTGTTGTGTTGAATCTAAGTTTCATGTTTGGATAGTTCTTTTTGGGCCCTCCAATCGTGAGTGCACTAAGTGGTATCAGAGTGAGTTTTGAGTCCTAAAGGAATTCCTTGTGGTGAACAAATCATCAACCTGAGGTAGACTGCATGTGTTTTCAATCGATCGCTGATTGTGAGGTAGTTGAAACCCTTGTAATCATATTGACAAATTGAGGTAGTTACACCAAATCCAAGGAGAGAGATGCCACCAAGGAGAGAACATGCTATGGTGAATGTCACTAGAAGAATTTATGAAATGTTAGAGATGATGTAAGCAATAAAAGTCTGATTGGATATTGTAGAAGAAAATTGAAGGCAAAGCTTAAACCCTAGACAGGAGGATGAAAGTGATGATAAGCTAGATCATGTTGCAAATCAAATTGAATAAGCCCTAGAAGAGGAAGAGGAAGAATCGGATCAAGTGAAGATGTTGAAATATATTTCAAAAATTGGTAAGTTTCCTAGAGTTGAAATTTAAAATTACATGAGAAATTGAAACCCTAAGGAATTGATCATCTGGATCAATGAAATGGAGGAATATTTTGAATATGAAGAAATTGAAGATCTAGAAAGAGTGAAACTTACAAAAAGAAGAAGTTGAAAGTTCATGCTTCTTTATGGTGGAAAGAAGTTCAATTGGATAGGAATATAAGAGAAAAGGAGAAAATCATAAAATGGGATAGAATGGTGAGAAAACTGAAGAATCAATTTATACCTACTGATTATGAGCTTGAATTGTTGAAAAGATTGTAAAACCTAAGGAAAAAGGAGAAATCTGTGAAGTACATTGAATAATTCTACAAGATGATCATTAGGATTGTACATAGTGAAGCAAGCAAAGAAAATGAGGTGAGGCACATCAATGGATTGAGAATAAACATTCAAGAAGAATTGATCCTGGTGAAGATGACATCAGTTGAAGAAGAATACAAATTTACATTGAAAGTGGAGGAGAAACTGAACAAGAAGTTTGAACAAAGATAGAGAAGTGCACAAGGAAGATTCCAGAGGAGCGAATCACAAAGTGGAGAAAGAAGACCTTATGTAGAGAAAAAAAGAAAGATGGAAAACCCTACCATTGTGAAGAAAGGGATCAAAATTCATACTGCAGAGTAAGAGAAGATAGAAATTTCTACCATAGTGATTGAGGAGGTCATAATTCTTACCACAATGGTGGATATCAGAGAGACAAAGGAAGATTTGAGAAGAGACCATTTAGAGGAACCTATTTCAAGTGTGGAGGTGAAGGACATAAAGCATTTGAATGTCATCAAGGAAGCATTGGAAAGAAAACTGAACATAGTAGAAGAGAATCTTATGTGGATGAGTAACCTATTAAATCCCCTAATTGAGTTGCGAAGCCTAAGAAATGTGATTCATTGGTAATGAGGAGAGCTTTGATTCATGAATAAGTGACTGAGGAACCTCCACAAAGAAATATTTTTTCTAGAACAAGATGTAAGTTTAGAGGAAAGGTATGTAAAGTCATCATTGATAGTGGTAAAACTGATAATCTAGTTTTTAGAAGAGATGGTAACCAATTTTAATTTGAAGAGATTGAAACATCCAAACCCCTATAGGATAGAATGGATTCAAGATGAGCATAATATATTGGTGAATGGGAAATGTTTGGCGAAATTTCATATAGGATCATATAAGGATGAAGTGTTGTGTGATAACATTCCAATGGATGCATGTTATTCATTGTTAGGAAGACCATGGCAATATGATAGGAAGGAAATTCATGATGCAAGAAGAAATACCCATACTATGACTCCAAATGGAAAGAAAATCAAGTTGATACCTTTGGAGGAAGAAGATAAAAGTGAAGTTTTCTAGCATTCCCAGACTATGTTTAGTAGATGGAATAGAGTTTTTGGATGGATTGAGACATGAGAACCTATGTTTTGCATTGATTCCAAACAAGAGTGGCAATTCAAAAGTAGAGAGTCCTACCACAGAGAATGGATATGTAGCATAATTGTTGATAGAGTATGGAGACATCATATTAGAGAATGTACCAAATGGACTCCCACCAGTCTAGAGCATAAGTCATCATATAGAAATAAAACTAGGAGCATTTTTTCCCAATAAGGTGGCACATAGGATGACTCTTATAGAGAATGAAAAACTAGACCAACATATACAAGAGTTGTTGAAGAAAGGATTGATCAGAGAAAGCTTAATCCCATGTGCGTCACCTGCTATACTTTCACCAAAGAAATATGGAGAGCGGAGAATGTGTACAAAATCAAGAGAAATAAATAGGATCATAGTCAATTATAGATTCCCATTGCTGAGGATGGATGAAATTATAAACTATTTAAGTGGGGCAAATTATTTCACAAAAATTGACCTAAAAGTGAATATCACTAGATCAGGATTAGAGAAGGAGATGAATGGAAGACTACATTCAAGACTAATGAAGGATTGTATGAGTGGTTATTAATTCCCTTTGTGTTGACCAATGCACCTAGCACTTTCATGAGGTTGATGAATGAGGTACTGAAGAAATTCTTGGGTAAGTTTGTCATTATTTATTTAGATGATATTATGATTTTAAGTAAGACTAGAGAAGAACATTTGTGGCACATTAGAAAAGTATTGCAAAGGTTGAGGGAGAAGAAGTTGCTAATTAATGTCAAGAAGTGTATCTTTATGAAGACAAAGTTGGTGTACTTGGGTTTTGTTAGTTATGTTGAAGGATTGAAGATGGACCTTGAGAAAGTGAGAAATTGTTGAGTTTCCTACACCAGTGAACATTAGGGAAGTAAGATCATTTCATGGATTGGATAGTTTCTACTGGAAGTTTATTGGAAGATTTAGTAGCATTTGTACCCCTATTAATGAAAAAATGAGAGGGGATAGGAAAGAATTTAAGTGGACATCCAAAGCACAAATAAGTTTTGTACTGTTGAAGAAAAAGACGACAAAGCAGCCAGTGTTAGCATTACATAATTTTGAAAAAGTATTTCAAGTCAATTGTGATGTACAAGTGGAAATGCAATAGGAGCAGTTCTGAGCCAAGAAGGGAGACCCATAGATTATTTTAGTGAGAATTTGAATGATTATAGAAGATATTCAGTTTATGATTAGAAATTTAATGCCATAGTTCAAGCCTTAAAGAAGTGGAGACATTATTTGTTGCCTAAGGATTTTGTGTTGTACATTGACCACCAAGCTTTGCAGTATTTGAACAACCAAGGGAAGTTGAATCAAAGACGTATGAGATGGGTTGAGTTCTTGTAGAGTCATACCTTTTTATTGAAGCATAAGAGTGAAAACTCAAACAAAGTTGTAGATACATTGAGCAGGAGAAGAAATTTGTTGACAAAGATTAGGATAGAAGTATTGGGTTTTGAAGAACTAAAGCACATGTATGATGATGATCCATATTTTGTTGAAGCTTGGAGAGAATTCAAGGAACAAGTACTGATAGACCAAATCCAATGGTTGGATTATTTCATTTAGGAACACATGTTGTTCAAAGGAAATTAGTTGTGTGTTCCAAAGAGTTCAATGAGGGAGAATCTAATCAAGGAGAAACATAATGGAGGATTAGCAGGACATTTTGGAGTGGAAAAGTTAGTAGCTTTGGCTAGTGAACATTATTTTTGGATACATCTATATATAAGAATGTCAAGAAATATGTTCAGAGTTGAAAAATTTGTCAAGTAGCAAAAGGGAGTAGTCAAAATACTAGATTGTATAAACCTTTGACAGTATCAAAGAGACCTTAGGAAGATATAAGCATGGATTTCATATTGGAATTACCAAGAACATAGAAAGGATATGACTCTATAATGGTAATAGTGTACAAATTTCTATAATGGCACATTTCATTCCTTGTAAGAAGACTAATGATGATGTGCATATAGCTGACTTATTTTTCAAGGAGATTGTGAGACTACATGGATTACCTAAGAGAATAGTTTCAGACAGGGACACTAAGTTCATTGGATACTTTTGGAAGATATTATGGTAGAATATGAAGATTGATTTGATGTTGGGTTCACCATATCACCCAAAAATAGATGGACAAACAGAAGTTTGGGTAACTTGTTGAGATGTTTGGTTGGAGACAAGGTAAGAAATTTGGATATAGTTCTACTGCAAGTAAAATTTTCATACAATATTTCAGTAAACTAGAGTATAGGAAAAACACCATTTGAGATTGTGATAGGAATACACCCCATAGGAGTTGCACAACTAAGAGACATTAGTATGGAGACTAAGAAGAGTGAAAAAGTAGAAGAGTTTGTAGGATTCATGGAAACATGGCATAATTAAGTCCGGAAACACATGGAAGACATGAACAATAAGTATAAGGAGAAGGAAGATGAGAAGAGGAGACATAATGAGTTCTTTGTTGGAGATGAAGTGATGGTATATCTCAAAAAGGAAAGGTTTCTAGTTGGAACATACAATAAGTTTAAGATGAGGAAGTTTGGACCATGTAAGATTCTAAGGAAGTTTGATTCTAGAAATGCATATGAAGTGAAGTTAACTTAGGATCTTGGTATGTCACTTATTTTCAATGTTGTAGATATATGTGAGTATCATGAAGGATAGTAAAGTGGAAGTAAAAAAAAATTATATTTGGACCATTTACAACATCAACCACCAAAGGAGATTGAGTAGATTTTGGATACCAGAACTGAAAGGAGAAAAAGGAACAAGAAGTACAAGGAATATCTGTTAAAGTAGAAAGTCATACCAGTGGAAGATTCATCAAGGATTTCTCAGACTAAGGTGGATTGCCTTGGTTTTCCTCTTTCCCTTGGAAAGTGAGGGACTCACTTTTCTTCCAATCTCGGGAGTCTAATGCAAGAGCATCCTTGGTTGTAAATCAATCCTATATCAACCAAAACATTTGTTTCTTGCATTTCAAACTATAGCAGTTTCAACATTTCAATTTGCATTTCACTACATTGTCTTTTCCTAGCTTGTAGAGCAGGGTATAGTATCTACATGAGGACATATAAATCATATCCATATTTCAAATAATATTCATTTGTCTACCAAAAGTTATGGCTCTTAGAATATCACTGTTAATTCACAGTCAGAGCATTTGGGACCAACCTGGTTAGAATTCATAGTGTGGGCCTATCTCAGAGTGTGTAAAGCTTAATAACAAATCATACAAGATTATTTTGGTCCAATGGGATCTATCTTGGAGATCCACAATCCATTTCATCTCATGAAGGATCACCATTCATGTTTTAAGGCTAACCTACATGCTTGATCATCTTTCAGGTTTGTGAACCCTTGAGGCTAACACAAACCTCTGTTAGAGCTAGAGAATCATATTTAAGGTCATTTATAATCATTTGGAAAGTAGCAATTTTACTAGTGATAGTTAGATAGTTATATTTTTCAAATAACCCCATTGAAAGTTTTTAATAAGGACTTTGTCCGGTTGCAATGTTGAATGCCCTTGTGGTAAGCCTGGGAGCCCAAATTATTCACCCATGAGGCATATGATGCATGTAATATTTCCAATTCAATAAAGATCTATATTTCTATAATATTTTCTAGTGTTATTTTTGTTGTGTTGACTCTAAGATGCACAGTTGGATAGTTCTTTTTGGGCCCTCCAACTATGATTGCACCATGATGGAAGGAATAATACCTATAATGCGACTTAAAATGGTAAGAGAATTAAATTGATACCTATGGAGGAAGAGGACAAAAGTGAGGTTTTTGGCACTGTTAGACTTTGTTTGGTAGATAGAAGGAAATTTATAGAAGGATTAAGGCATGAGAACATGTGTTTTTCATTGATTCCAAATAAGTACAATAATCGGGAGGTAGACGATTCTACCATGAAGAATGAAAAAGTAGCAGAGCTATTGGAAGAGTTTTAGGATATCATATCAAAGAATGTACCAAATGGTCTACTGCTAATCCGGAGCATCAGTCATCATATATATCTAATATTAGGAACAATTTTTCCTAACAAGGAAGAAAACATGATGAGACCTACAAAAAACATGGAGTTGAACAGACAAATACAAGAGTTGTTGATGAAGGGATCGATTAGAGAGAGTTTAAGCCCATGTGCAATACCTACTCTACTTGCACCAAAGAAATATGGAGATTGGAGGATGTGTATAAACTTAAGAGAAATAAATAGGATCACTATCAAGTATAGATTCCCATTCCAAGAATGGATGAAATTATGGATTATTTTAGTGGAGCAAAGTATTTCACAAAGATTGACCTAAAGAGTGGCTATCATAAAATTAGAATAAAAAAGGAGATGAATGAAGAATTCATTCAAGACTAATGAAGGATTGTATGAGTGGTTAGTGATTCATTTTGGATTGACCAATGCATCTAGCACTTTTATGAGGATGAACAAGGCACTAAAGAAATTATTGGGTAAGTTTGAGATTGTTTACTTGGATGAAATTATAATATTCAGTAAGACTAGAGAAGAACATTTGTGGCACACCAAACAAGTATTGCAGAGGTTGAGAGAAGAGAAGTTGCTAATAAAAACCAAGAAGTGTAGCTTTATGAAGATAGAGTTGGTGTACTTGGGTTTTGTCATTTTTGTTGAAGGATTGAAGATGAACCCTAAGAAGGTTAGAGAAACTGCTGAGTGGCCTACACCAGTAAACATTAGAGAGGTAAGATCATTTCATGGACTAGAAAGTTTCTACCAAAAATTTATTAGGAGCTTTAGTAGTATTAAGCACAAAGAATTTTTGAATTATTGAAGAAAAAGGTGACAGAGTAACCAGTGTCAGCATTTCCTAATTTTTACAAAGTATTTCAATTTGATTGTGATGCCAATGGAAATGCAATAGGAGTATTTTTGAGTCAAGAAGGAAGACTTGTAGCTTATTTCAGTGAGAATTTTAATGATTCCAAAAGAAGATATTTCGTTTATGAACATGAATTTTATACCATAATCCAAGATTTGAAGAAAGGAAGACATTATTTGTTGCCTAAGGATTTTTTTTGTATATTAATCATCAAGCCTTGCAATTTTTGAACAGTCACAGTAAGTTGAATCAAAGAAATGTGAGATGGTTCAATTTATCATAGAATTATATAGTTTTGTTGAAGCATAGAAGTAGTAAGTCAAATAAAGTTGTAGATGCATTGAGTAGAAGGAATTTTCTAATCAAGATGAGGATAGCAAGATTTTGTTTTGAAGAACTAAAATATATGTGAGGATGATCCAAATTTTTTTGAAGCATGGAGTGCATGTAAGGAACCAGTAGTGATAAATAGGAGTTAATGGTTGGATTATTTCATTCAAGAAGATATGTTGTTCAAAGGAAATCAGTTGTGTATTCCAAGGAGTTCAATGAGGGAGAATATGATTAAGGATAAACATAGTGGAGGATTAGAAGGACATTTTGGGGTTGATAAGATAATAGCTTTGGTGAGTGAATACTACTTTGGTCGTATATATATATAAGGATGTCAGGAAGTATGTTGAAAGTTAATGTAGATGTTTTCAAGTAACAAAAGCGAATAGTTAGAATATTGGATTGTAGAAGCCTTTTGTTGCAAGATGGTGTGTCCCTTGGTCTTCCTTGTCCAACACAGTGCTTGGGTTTGTGACATGGTCTAACTACCTCCTATGGATCTTAACTAACACTTGTATTGGGCATTGACAGGTTGACCTTTTGGTGCAATGGAAAGGCGAACAATTGGTATCAGAGCTAGTCACAGGTTCAAACCCCTCGCTTGTGTTGGGGGGATTGTTGCAAGATGGTGTGTCCCTTGGTCTTCCTTGTCTAGCACAATGCTTGGGTTTGTGACATGGTCTATCTTCCTCTTGTGGATCTTAACTGATATTTCTTTTGGGCATTGACAAGTCAACTTTTTGGTGCAACAACAAGGTCAACACCTTTGACAGTACCACAGAGACCTTGGGAAGATATAAGAGTGGATTTCATATTGGGATTACCAAGAAAAAAGAGAGGATATGATTCTATCATGCTAGTAGTGGATATATTTTGTAAGATAACACATTTCATTCCTTCCAAGAAGACTAATGATGCACACATTGCTAACCTATTTTTCAAGGAGATTGTGAGATTGCATGGATTACCAAAGAGTATAGTTTTAGATAAAGACACCAAGTTCATTAGATACTTTTGGAGGACAATATGGAAGAAGATGAATATAGACCTGAAGTTCAATTCAACATATCAACCATAGAAAAATGAAAAAAGAGAGGTAGTAAACACAAGTTTGGGTAACTTGTTGAGATGTTTGGTTGGAGATATGACAAGAAATTGGGATATAGTTCTACCACAAGCATAGTTTGCATACAATAATTTAGTAAACCAGAGTACATGGAAGATACCATTTGAGATTGTGACATGAATACATCCTAAAGGAGTTGTGGAGCTCAGAGATATTAGTATGGAGAATAAGAGGAGTGCAGAAGCAGGAGAGTTTGTACGATTCATAGAAACATTGCATAATCAAGTCTAAAAACACTTAGAAGACATGAACAATAAGTACAAGGAGCAGGTAGATGAGAAGAGGAGACAATGAATTTTATGTTGGGGATGAAGTTATGGTAAATATCAAGAAGGAAATATTTCTAGTAGGAACATACCATAAGTTGAAGATGAGGAATTTTGGACCATGTAAGATTCTTAAGAAGCTTGATTCCAAAAATGCATATGAAGTGGATTTACTAGAGACACTTGGTATATCACCTATTTTCAATGTTGCAGACATTTATGAGTACCATGAAAGATAGTTAAGTGGTAGTGATATAGAAGTGGATTTGAAGGAGAAGTTACAACATCAACCACCATAAGAGATTGAATAGATCTTGGATGCAAAAACTAGGAGCACTAGGAACAAGCAGTATAAGGAGTATTCAGTAAAGTGTAAAGGCATACCATTGGAGGATTCATCATGGATTTCTCAGGTTGATGTAGACCACTTTGGTTTTCCTTTATCCCCTAGAAAGTGAGGGACTCACTTTTCTTCCACCCCCAGGTGTCTAATGCAGGAGCATCCCTAGTTGTAAAGCAATCCTATATAAACCAAAAAAATTTCTTATCTTTTGTTTTAGTCTATAGTAATTTCATTAGTTTCTTCCACATTCTACTGCATTATCATTTCTCAACTCACAAAGTAGGATATAGAATCTAAATGAGGTCATCTACATCACATCTAAATTTCAAGAAGTTTTCATTCTTTTGCAGAAAGTTATCACTCTTAGAATTTTACTATCATTTTCAATCAGAGCATTTGGGGCCAACCTTGTCTAGATTTGTTGTGTTCCTATTCCAAAGCGTTTGGAGATTAATGTTACATTATATTTAATACCCTTCATGTTGCTGATACCTTTGATACCTTATGTGTGTTGGTTTGATACTTTGGTTTATGATGGTGATTAGTTCACCGACTCTGATTAATGCAGGGATTCATAGTTTGGTTGTTGCACTTGGCATTACTATGATGTTTGATGATACATTATGTGGTGGTTAGATTATTGTCTATGCTATGGTTTTCTTTAATAATATATGTGGTGATGTTATGATTCTATGTTGCTATGTTTTCTGACATGTTGTTAGTGAGTCTTGGTGAAAGGACGGAGTATCATCACTCACTTGTGAGCGCCCTGCTACCCCGCGATTACCTTTCACGGTGTGTCTGCAATGGAGATTTACATGTTACTTGACGTTTGTTTGTATGCAGGAATTACAGGAATAAAGTCTCGATTCCACCTGCTTCGGCAGGACAGGGCGAGCATTAAATTAACCCAACGGGTACGATGTTGAAAAAGGGAATTGATAAGGAAGTGTCCCCGTCCCAAGTCCGTCACCTCGTTGTGAGTCTTGTTGTGTCATGGTTTTGGCTTTGTTCTTGTCTCAGTTTTGTTGTTGTTTATTTATTTTATTGTGGTTAGTTGTCATTTAATTTATCTTTAATTTTTTTTTATGGGATAAATTAATGATATTTTGTGGATATGATTAATTGTGAGTAATTGTAATTTTGAATTTAAATATTGTAAATTAAAATATATTTAATTAATTAAAAAGGTGTAAGTAATTAATTTAAATAAATAATGTTGGTGATAATTATAAATTATCTTTTTCAAGATATTAAAATTAGAAAATCAGAAGAGAATATCTTGTGAGGATAATATCATAGGAAAATAATGAATTTTTAATTAAATTTGTGATAAGTGTGAGCTTTTAAAAGCAAGAAAAAGAACCAATGGATGGGTTGGATTTTTGAGAAAAAATAAAGAAGAGATTTATTTATTTTTATTTATTTTATTGTGAAAAAAGGAAGTTTTCTACACACACACACAAAAAAAAGGTTTTTGGTTTTTGTCTGAAAGAGAAAAAGATAGTTTTTTGTGATTCTCTGTTAAAAATTGTTCTATAAGAAAAGAATAGGAAAACTGATTTAGAAGTTAGCTTAAAGGAATTTGAGAAGGAATTGCAGAGGAAGTTCATTTCGAAAGAGGAAGAAGGGTCACTGTGTTTGGATTCGTCATCAAACGAAGGACTCCAGGTTCTTTTTGATTAATTTAATTCCTTTGTTTTTTATTTTTTTGTAAGGGAAATGAAAATCATGTCTGCCATGTTTGAAATTGATAATTATGTTTAAAAGAAGATGTTGTTGTTGAAATTTGTTTGTGTCAACTTTTAAATCTTCTATGGAAAATGATTGTGAAATCTTCTAATCTTGCTTCAACAAATCTAGCCGTGAAATTTTGATTGGAAAAGAAAACAAAATTATTCTGGGGTTAAATTATGCATACCCATATTTGCAATTTGTCTGAAAAGAAATCAAATTGATATTTATTGTAGTTTCTTTTATTATTTATATTAGTTTGCCAAAAATATGAATATATATATATATATGTTGGGGTTAAATCTT
>VDFB02008954.1:0-52083 GCA_007258455.2 Sequoia sempervirens | reverse complement strand
AAAATCCTATTGTGTATCACCATTTTCCAAAGTTACAAGAAGTCTTGAGCTAATGCAAGAAAACATTTATAGGTTTCTACTATGCAGAAATTGCATCCTCTTTTGCCGTCTATAGAGGTTTCTTTGTGTATTTCCATTTGTAGAACTCTACCTCCAAAATTGTGTCTCCATTTCACTATTTCTTACAACATTTTCCCTCCACCCTTCCACAGTAGACTTCTCACTGACCACTTCTACACCTTGTTTCTCCACACAGACTTCTACCTACCAGCTTCCACTCATCATGTTTCCAAATTTCATACCCATCGAATGCATTTTGAAAAACCTACAATAAATGACCACATTAATGGAACTTGATATTATAAATAGGACCCCACTGACCTATCATTTTCACCTACACATTTCAAATTTGGAGGAGTTGAAAGGATTTCCACACATGCAAGAGAGTTTGAAGACTCTAGATTTGTTTTTTTCCTCCATTCACGTGATAAAAGGTATGCACTTAAACCCTTTCCCACTCTGCATTATCAAAATTTCTAGAAATTTCTAGCTAGGATTTCCTAGTTTATCATAATTATGGAGCAAATACTATTTATTCTACAGTAACATTTTAGTGACCAAACCAAACCTAAGTCATTGCCTCTCAAATTAAATTCCCAATTCAACCCACATTTAATGAACCCTGAGTCTTGAGGAGTCTCTAAGTGAAAAATTTTTATGGATTCTTTCTCGTGGGACTCCACTCTCAAGACACCATTCAAATGGTGTGACCACAAATGGCCCTCACCCCCTCACTCCTACAATTGAGTCTAGGGTGAAAAAACTATTGGGGGTTCCAAAAATCAAGGGAATAAATAATATAAATCTAGAGGTCCCTGTAGATTCTTCAATGCAAAATTTAGCAAGTAGGAGTTCATTCAGTCTATGCCATCCCACTACATAAAAACCCCAATGGCCTTCCCATTGACAGTTCTTGCCCATGCATTCACCACAATATTTTCAATTAAAACACTTAAATAGCTAAGTTCTTGAGCTTATGCATAGAGTTCCCCTAGTGAGATGCCATGGGTGAGGAGCCATGAACCCAACACCATTGTAAAGGGAAAATCATGAGCAACTTTTCACTCACTAGTTTCTGCACCATTCATCTCCACAAGAATTAACCAAAATATGGAAATCACCAAGTCCAAAAGTATTTGTGGAACTATCCCTGAGAGTTGCTATTGGTTGAACGTCATCCCACCTCAACCATTATTTAATGGAAAATCAAAGAAGAATATCTACCTCGCAGCTTCCACTCTCACATTCCCCAAGTATGCTTAAGCTAATCCCTGATGATGTAAACATTGGATCATAATATCATTATGATGACCCCATTATGATGAAACCAATGTGAGTTTCTCCATGCAGAACTCTTCCTGTAGGTTGCCATGCTCCCTCAGTTGTTTCTTGCATCCAAATCACTAGTAGCTTTCGCAAGGTGGAAACCTGCATCATCAAACTTGAAAAACTATAAAATTTACAAATGAATGAAAAATGATGAAATTTGATGAATAAAATGATCTTTTCAAGCTATGGGGATGCATTTAATGACATTTTAGTATGATTTAACAAAAAAAATTCTCTTGATTTCTCAAGGAATTTACTATGCACTCTTTGTGTAGGATTTATGGAACCAGTTTAGAAGATTGACAAGACCAAGGAGAGTGCAAGGGCTATGAAGGTTGAAAAGGACAAAGGCAAAATGAAGTATAAATTTCATGGGTTTGAGTGCACCTCAAAGATTACCTCCAATTGGGACAAATTAACTGATATAGATTTGGGACATATCAGCATAAATGAATTCAAACAACAGGTCCTAGTTAGCCTAGAAACTAAGGAACCTTTGAGAATAAAAAGTAGGATTGCAAAGGAAATAGGTTTCCCCTCGACTTTAATTAGTTTGAAATTGATCTTTTCATGCTGATAATGTTACTACCCTCAAACTAGGAGAATAGTCAATATGGATGGACAGGTACTGACAGATTTGACTACCATGTCAATCGAGAGAACAATCGAGATCCCTTTTTTCAACAAGATGGAAGAGACTAAGAAAGAGTATTCCCTAAATGTGTGGAAAGTAGACCCCACTAGCTACAAGAGACCCATAAGTCAAACATGACTACTCGACAAGAGGGGTAGTGCTAATAAAGTACCTCAAAAGCTATATTAGAGTAACTTCGTGGAGGAGGTCAATGACCTTGTGACATTTTTAAGTAGAGTAATGGGGCTCCCCACTTCCTCCATCTTTGATGAGTGGATGTTGTACTTTTTGGAAGAAATCCTTCTGGAGAAGCTAAGTTTCACTAGGCGAAGATAATCAATGACAACCTCCATAATCAATTTGTGGTAAAGAAGATAATGGAGTTTTAAATGACCTCCTATCTTGTATATCTTCTAACAGTCATGTTCCCTTACAAGGGATTGAATTGTGTTGGTGCATTGGGAATGAAGAAGGGGAAAAACCCCATCTATGATTATTATTCACAGCTGCAGTAAAAAAATATAAGAAGGGTTACAAACGGTTCAATGATTTCTTCATCATGCATATTATCTAGACTCTATCAGAGGATTACCATAAAAGGATGTCTCATAGTGTGAAGGAATTGGTTAAAGGCTTTAGGTACTAGTTCATTCAGTTCCCCAAGTTTACCTACATAAGGGTTGAGGGATTCTCAAGATTCCCATACCATTTACCCAGGTACCCCAATGATAGAATGATTCTACTAGAATTGACCCAATAGCTACAATATATCCCATTCTTTGTTCCATGAGAAACATCGTGCCAAGGTTCCATAACCCATTATATTTGGACAAGGAGTATATTCATGCCCCATCACCCCATGTGTAGAAAATTCAGAGAAAGATCTCATAGAGTACAACCTAGAACTACACACAAAGAGGGGAGGCTTGGACCCTCTAGGAAAAACAAAGAAATAGGTTGGAAGGAAATACACCCATAGGGCCCATATTGAATACTTTTGGGCTAACTATGATGATGACTATGAGGTTAGAAGGAGAAACTATATGAGAATGACAGTAAAATTTGTAAAACCTATTGATTTATTCCTAGTCCCTCGTTAGGTGGTGGAGGATGATAATGTTATTGATGAGAGATATAATGCTCTAGCCAAAGTTCAATTGCCATTAATTGACTAGATGAAGCCAAAAATAAAAGACTTGGATACTATCACTCAACCGGTAGAGTAGAGAACTAAGAAATGGTTAGATGATCAAGTGGATTAATTGTAGCAATAGGGTGTGGAGTTGACTTTTGGGGAGCTCAAAGATGATATTGAAATTGAGATAGATAGTGGCACTGGAATAGGCTTTTTGAAGGAGGCTTCTAAATCACCACCCATCACTAGGTCAAAGAAAAGAAAAGAGTTATCGAAGTGGAAACTCAAGAATAATTTATATACCAAAAAACTAGTAGAAGGGAAAATGATCATCTAAGAAGGCCAAGAATATAGGAACATTTGTCCTTGGTATTCCCACAATACAAGAAGATTCATCACCCCCAGAGGAAGAAGAGTGACCATAGTCACCTCTACCTACCACCTATGCACTTCTAGTTGTCATCACTACACCATCCCCCTCCACTCCACCATCACTACCTATATCATCTTCACCCACAGTGGACATATCTATTCACCTTACCTCTTCTTCTGCAACCACTCTTGTGGTTGTGGTTAATTCTTCTTCCTCAACTAATTCTCCTCAACCATTTTCCTTCCTCCCACCTTCATTTCCAACATTCTCTACCTTTCCACCCTCTATACCCACCACCTCCTTGGTGCCTATTTCTTTTCCTAATACTTTTGTCTCTTATTTACAAAATATGCCACCCCAATTTTTAGAGGTTATTTTGACTCCTCAAGCTAAATTACTTATGGATCAACTTGTTTCTTCATTTCCTATCCCTCCACCATCTACCGAGGCCCCAAAAATGGATGCCATAATGCAAATATATGAGGAGACAGAGAGGATAAGTGGGGAACAACTTTAAAAAAATGAGCATCACCAAGGAGCATGAAGATTCTGACCATGATGAATATTATGAGAATGTCAAGGAGGGCTTGAGGATTGATTTAGATGAAGTGGCTTTAGATGAAGAAGGGAAAAAAATGCCCAAGGATGGAGAAATGAGTGGGTATGATACCCACTATGATGTAGAGACCTCATATCAAGAGCCTGAGGATGAATATAATGAAGAGCATGATGATAAAAGGGCAAGCTTAGAGGAGCAACACTCTAAGGAAGAAAGAAATGATTCAAAAATTGACATATTAAAAGATGATGCACTCCCCAAGGTTAGCCAAGATGAGGGTCTACAAGTTAAAGAGGTACCTCTAGAAGGAGAATTGGATAAAGAAGAGAAAAGTGAGGATGAAAAGAAAGATGAGCCAATCCAAGGAGAAGAAAATATTGATGAAAGAAATGTAGAATCCATTAAGCCTGACATAGAGAAAGAAATGATGCAAGAAGAGGGAAAATAAAAGGAAGAAGAAAAAATTGAATACACTCCCAAACATGAGGAGGATGAGCTTTCAAAATTTTAGGAGGGAGGGGATAATGAATTGAAAACTACATCTCTTGACCATCAAACAAAAAACCCTTCATGGTTGGAGTAGTAGCTGAAAAGAAAAGCTTATGTGCTTCCAAATCCAAAGGCATGATTAGAGGAAATATTAGCTCAAGCCCAACTAAAGACACGACAAGAGAAAAAACCAAAAGGGAGATATCACATTACAACTGATGTGTCAAGCTCTCAGATACTATAGGTTACCACTCTAGTTGCATAAAAGATGCAGGGACCTTCAGGCGAAGGACTATCAGGTATCAACTATCAACCTAGGCCTTCCATCTAGATCCCAAAAGACCCAAAAGAAAATGGACAAAGATTAGTCCAAAAAAGAGGATTTGAAAGCATAGGTGGTAGAATTAACTACCTTCATACAATAGTGGACCACAATCAGAGAAGAAGCTTATGTGGAATCAGAAGTGCTAGCCTTGCTATCAAAGGAGGAAATCAATAAAGTGGAAAGGATGAAGAATTGGACCAAGTCCACATTGGACTAGTTCAAAAGGGTAATAGACATGGGCGATAAAGGTATTTGTTATGTAGTCAAAATGCATAACCATTATTTAGTCTTGAAAAAGGAGATAGAAAAGGAGATAGAGGCATGTAAATGTTTTCCTAATCTTTACAAAATAACATGCCCCAAACTAAATAGCATTTTGAAATTATTTGCAGAAGTTTGGGAGAAGAGCCAGCCTTTCCAAAAGAAGATCATTTGCTGCCCGAGGCACGGTTGTTTAACCTTGAATACAAAAAATGGATTCTAGAGAAGTATTTGATTGAATTGGATGCTATTCATTCCCTCGTTCTAACTCACCTAGCTGAAAGTGGTGATCTCTTGGAATTGTTGACAAGATATACGATGTTAGCATAGGAACTAGACCGAGAAGCTATAAAACCTCAATTTCACAAGAGAATGGAACAAGGGACCAGTGATACTTTTTCAACGGATATTATAGATTTTTCCACAAGGGCTTTCTCAGAATTGGAACAAATGGTTTGGGCAAGAGATATGTGTGTAAGGAATTATGATGAAACAGTGGATGAATTCAAGAGGCTTTCCTTCAAAATCACCAAATATGACTTCTCAAAATGAGAAAAGCTCTAGGATTTTATAGGATTTTTTTTAATTATGCTTCATTACAAAAGGAAGCTAGAAATCCCATAATAGAGGATGAATATTTAAAAGGGTAGCTAAAAGACAATATAGGCTAAAGGAAAAAAAAGGGAAAAGACAAAGTAGCCTATTTTATATTGTAAAATTTTGTACTCATATTGGGTGATGGAAAAACACAAAGTTAGAATGAATCTAAGCCATTCATTGTGAATTAATCTTGAACATTCATTCTACTTTTGAACACTATAAATAGGGGCATCCTCTCATTTTCAAAGAGAGAGATGAGTTGTAAAAAGCATTTTGTAGCAATATATAATAAAAGCATTGAAATTTGATGGTTTCTTGGTGTATTTCTCATTATGTGTGTATGATTCAACCTCCATATGTTATTTCATCTTGGTTATTTACTATTTAAGTTTCATTTCAGCTTGCCATTTTTTGAATAGATTTAATGGTGACTACATGTTACAGTATTTGATGCATTTCTAGCTCATATTTTTAGTAATTTATTGATGATAAATTATTGTGTAAAGTTAGTATCATCCTATTTACTTGTTGCACTGAAGTTTAATTGTATGTTCATGCTAAATAGGTGAATTCTATAGTCTAAAAATCTGTAAAGAACCTTAGAAGATGGCACTAGTTTTCTGACACTATAGACTACTCTTAGTTAAGCAAAACTCAGTTTGGGAAGTCTATCTACTGTAACACCTCTCACTGTTGCTAGTGTTCATAGTTTTAGAGTTAGAATAACTTCTAAACCCTTAAACCTTTTTCTCTTTCTTTTAAATATGAGTTAAAACTTACAATCATAGCATCATAACAAGGTTAAATCTGATGAACAACTTGCTATTTTGAATTTGCAATCATAGCATATCCATTTCTAAAACTTTGAAACTTCACCATACAACCATAACTTCCAAGCTTTTTGAACCATAAAGGCACCTTGTGATTACCAACAAATCACACATCAACAACTGAGTTGTTTATGCACTTTCGTGGCTTCACATCAGAGAGACCTTGGGGTGATTTTTTGAAACTTATTTGTAGATTATTACCTTTCAAGAGAGGCATTATAGCTGTGTTCTTTTTGTGTTGAGAAGTGAAAAAATTCTTGTAAGAGAGGAGGACCACTGCATGCAAGACCCAGGTCGTGGAGGGTCAAAATGCAAGAGGCTTCCCTAACATACCTTAGCATAGTGTAATGTAAGGAAACACAAGGCAAGAGTGACAAGGACTATGAGGCCTCTCAATCACTCTACAAACCCAAAATTTAGGAATGGGCTAGGTGAGCTAGTTTTTAGGTCTAACACTATGCCTCAAGAAGTTCTCTATCTGAGGATGAAAGAACAATCTCTAGATGATAATGCAACACGTTTGTATCTCCAAAGTGTGTTGGCATCCATATGGTGAGATACTAGAGAAGACCAGGTCAAACAAAGAAAAACTAGCTAATGGCCTAGCTAACCAGGTAAAGGGATAGAATGATGTGATTATGTAAACGAAATATTCTCTAATATTATAAAGAAAAAATGCAAGAGTGAAGAGAGCAAGGAGGATCTCACCAAGGAACTCATTTGCGAATTGGTTCCTTAAAAAACACGTACTCCTACAAACATAAAGAGAGGAGAATGTTGGGTGGCTATATAGGGGCCTGCCTTAGTCAGACCCCCATTTAGGTGTTTCCACCTCCATAGACAGCTAAGAAAGTAAGATAAAGAGAATACTATAATGAAGAGAAAATAAGCACTAAAAAATAGTAAAGAGCTAACTCAACCAAGTGATAGAGGAGAGGACAAGGAAGCTTACCACCTCCACCAAGAGCACTCAAAGCTACTTGGGAGAGAACATGAGAGTACTCAAGCCTTTGTTGCAATGGTGTGGTCCCAAAATTTCTCTACCAAACTGATGGAGTGTTGCTTTGGCTGCAATGAGGTGCAAGAATGATGCTAGAATACTTGGAGTGGATGCCAAAGAGTGTGTTGAATCTTCTGAATGAATTAAAGAAGTTCTAAAGAAGCTGTGAAGAGATGAAATACTTGTTGAAAGGATGAATTTGAAGAAGGAATGAAACAAATGACCATATTTAAGTCATTTGGATGATGGGGGACTTACAACTTGACTCCCAATGAGTAGTGTAACACCTTTGTAGGTTCAACCACAAGAATTTGTTAGGGATGTGAGTGTGTCACACGAATGTCTGTGCACCACACGAGCATCCCCGATAGAAACACCTCCACCAATGCTCAAAATAGGTGCCAAGTGTGATGCAAGCCATAGGATTAGTTGGAAATAACCCTCTAAACTTAGTTTCCTAAGGTAGATAAAGGAAAAAAGGGGATTTGCACATGGTGTGAAAATTCACTCTTATACATTTTGCCCCTACTTTACCAAGCATGAATATTGATGAGTTCTTGGTAAAGTAGATCAAGAAAGAGGTATAGTTTATAAGTGTATACTTGAACCTTCGAGGAAGAGGAATGCAATTTGGTGAACCTAAAGGTGTAAAAAAGTGGACTCCATAACTATTCAGAACTATGAAATTGGAAAAAAAAGCACCTTATAGGCCTACAGACCTGCAAGGACGAAACCCCCAAGATCTCTCGCATGAAGGAAGCCTTGTGAAGTAAGTTCCTTATAAGTCTATAGACTTGAAAGGAAGGTATCCCCCAAAACTCTAGCATGGATGAAGCCCCAAAGAAGTGGACTTAGTAGAGTCAAGAAGTAGCCAAGTAGGAAAATAGTCGCATAGACTATTGACGATTTAGAAGTATTTCAAAGGATCCCCTCTGGAACCCTTCAAAAGGAGAGGTGGTCCACTCAAGGGAAAAATTGTTTGAAAGGTGAGGTCTATTCAGGCTACCCCCAAGCTAGATGAAATAATATGAAATGGGTCTAGTCAAGCTACCCCCAAGCTAGACGTGAAAGGGAATGGAATAGGTCTAGTAAGGCTACCCCTAGGCTAAACATGAAGGAATCCATTCAAGCTAATGACTTTCAAAGAGGGGTATTTTAGGAACACACCATGAAGAAAAGGGGAGTCCACTCAAGGGATGCATGATTTGAAAGAAGATACTCTTCCTCTCAGAGTGATACATCATCAAGCAATCCTTTCGAAAGATGTTCACTCCATCAAGGAATTCAAAAGGAAGGATATGCCCCCACATGAGGGGAAGATGTTCCCACTTTGAAGGAAGCTTTTCAAGTCCTTTCTTTATGAATCTGTGATGAAGGAGACACATTTCATTAAGGTTTTGAGTTGAGAATGTGATTCTAGAGGAAAGTTTGTGCTAATTTTTGAGAAAATATTCATTAGAAATGAATGAATTTTCTAAAAATTGAAATGTTGAAGGAAGGCATTATCACACATGAGAGGAACAACTCAAGTAAAGAAAATAAAAAAGGTAAAGATGAAGTGAAAGAGATAAAAACATAAATAAAGGATACAAGGGGACCTGGTTTAGTGGGGTTAGATCTGTCTGAGCTAATATAAATAATAGGTAACCATAGTGCAAGGAGAAAGATCATCAATCCCCAACTAGATCAGGAAGAATAAATGAGAAGACAAAGTAAAAAAAAGTTGGGTCAACATGGAAGGGTAGCCTAAATGCTCCCAATGCTTTTGATTGTCTCTAATTTATTGAAAGCCAAGCACAAACATGGAAGAATGATCATATAGCTAGAAGAAGGTTTAAAACAAAAAAACCGTGCACCTATATCCAAGCACCAATAGGGGTGATGAGGTTCATCTAGGCATGCATAGCATGAACATGGGTGAACAAATCACAAAACACAAACACACACCAGATCAAGAAAGGGCCTCCTAACATTGATTAGCTAAGAGGTTGTCTGCTTCCCAATCTAAATCCTCACAAGGGGAGGGAGTGTGAGCCTCCAATGGCGGGATGTTAAGAGGAGGAGCATCCAGCCCATCCACAACAAGAGCTAAGGAAGAAGCCCCTGCAAGGTCTTCTTAATGAAGCTCTTATGGAGCTAAGGTCAATGATTTTGTTAAGATCACTGACAAGGCTGAGACTTCATCCACAAAGTTAAACATACAATCCACAAGATCTTTATGTCTAAATTTAGTCGATGGGATAGGCTAGGCATGAGGTTAAACACTAGGCTCGCTAAATGACTCAAGATCAGTGAAAAACTCAGGGAAAGCTAGGACTAGTTTTGTCACTAAGATCTTGCGAAGAGGGAAAAGTTCTCTTAAATCCTTTGTTGTTGGAAGGATTTCCCTCCACCTCCTATTTCTTTGGAGGATATGAACTCCCTATGGACAAGGTTGGAGGCATGGAGGAAGAGGAAGAAAGAACCACAATGGATAAAATTGAGTTATTAATCATATCCATGGGTTTTGAGAAAGGTTGGATATATTAAAAGAATATCAACAAATTAACTCCACTGAGGGAGCAATGAAAACTTGTACCCATCTAGGGTTAGGTGCATTCATACTTACAATGGAAGCTAGGAGTAGTATGGAAACATATTGAAGGGAAGAAAAAGGAAGGGAGGAAGAAGACATTATAGGAGGCCCTGAAGTAGGTGTGATCGTTTCTTCCTCCTTCCTTTGCAAGGTAGCTTGCTCGGCTAAGAGAGTCTTTCACCAACACTTGTACTCATGTACAAGGAGGTTTCTATGACTCTTGGAGTTAGAGGCTGAGGTTTGGGAAGGAATAGAAGGCTCCTGTTCAACCATAAGAACATCCACTATGACTGTTTCTACTGGAGGGACAAGTTCCTACATGGGAGCAGGAGGGACAAGTTGAGGAGTGACAAGAGGAGTCAATTCGAGAGCCTTGGTAGTAGGCCTCTTCTCATTCACTACCTTAGGAGCAGGAGTAGTAGGAGGCCATAGGGTTCAAGATGAAGAGGACTCTCCTTGGGATACTTTCTTCCTATTGTATCAAATGAGTCTAGGTTTCATCGACAGAACATGAAGTTCAAAAGTAGGATGCTTAGGTTTTCACCAAGTGAGCACCATAGGATTCTCTTGTAGATAAGGAGGAAAACTTGATCATACGTGAACAAAGTGAGAGGAAGCACCAGATTGACCAATGGAAGAGGAAGAGGAAGAAGGAGGATCATGGGACCACTTCTCTTCTTCCTTCTTTCGTGCCTTAATGGCATCGTTGTCATATTTTAAGCAATCCCTACATGAAATGACATAAAGCAAGGGAGGATATCTCATTTTTAGCCTCAAGCATCCTTTCTTATAATTCTAATATGTTTGGTATAGAATTTCCATCCTAGGTGGAAGAGGACCAATGAATGGAGGCCAAGAGTGGTCCAAGGAGTAGCTACCATGTGCAACTAGTGGTCTATAACCGGTGTCGTGGATCATGTGCATGAAGCCCTCGTGGATGAATTTCAGAAATTTATGCATGGTGGAGGATACCACATTCATTTTTTCCAACCAAGGGATACATAACATCACCCTAAAAAGTTCTGACCCAATGATGATGTCAAACAAGATCTTCACAGGACTTAGGTCCAACTAAGATTGATAGGACAATACTACCCAAAGGGGGCATGAAAATATCATCATGTGTCCAAATAGTAATCATAGGTGCATCAAACCCATCCTTGTGTAGGAAGTTGATCAACATAATCTCCTCTATTATTATGTTTACTTGTGATGTTGCATCAATGAGAACACCTGCTATGATGTTTCCATTGATCTATGCAGGAATGTAAAGATGAGATGGTTCCTTGTTAAAACCCATTGGAAGGTCTTGTGAAGTGAAAGTTATACTAGTAACACTATTCATAGGCTATGCAGAAGGGATGTGTTTGTGTAAGGATGCTATTATGGACACTAGAAAATGCTTCCATAGATTCCCTAAAGGTCAAAAATTAAGATAGAGACCCGATTATGGTTTCTTTATGCAACACTTTTGGAACCTTCCAACTACGCCAACTAGGGGTCATAGGTTGGGTTGTAAGGAGACAACCTTACAACACTCCTAGAGTCTAAGGAAAAGAACTGTCAGGATCAGAAAAATGGAACCAAATGGTTCACGTCAAGTTCACCAAAAATGTAAGAGAGGGGGACCATTGTGTGTAAGACCCCAAGTCACGAAGGGCCAAGATGCAAGAGGCTTCTCTAGCTTACCTTAGTTAAGTGTAATGTAAGGAAAGACAAGGCAAGAGAAATGAGAATCATGATGCCTCTGTCAATCTGAAGACCCAAAATGTAGGAAGGGGTTAGGTGAGCTAGTTTTTAGGTCTAACACTACATCTTAGGAAGCTCTCTATCTGAGGACGAAAGTGCAATCTCTAGATGACAGTGCGACACACTGGCATCTCTAAAGTGCAATAGCATTTGTATGAACAAACAATAGTGAAGACAAGGTCAAACCAAGAAAAACTAGCTAATGGCCTAGCTAACTAATTAAAGGACTAGAATGATGTGACTAAGTAAATAAAATATTCTCTAACATTATAAAATAAGAATGCAAGAGTGAAGAGAGTAAGGAGGATCTCACCAAGGAACTCGTTCACCAGCTAGTTCCTCAAAAATCATGTACTCCTACACACAAAAAGAGAAGAATTTTGGGTGGCTTTATAGGGGCTTGCCTTGGTCAGACCCCCATTTAGGTTTTTCCACCTCCACTGACAACCAAGAAAGTGAGATAAAGAGAATACTATAATGAAGAGAAAATAAGCACTACAAAATAGTAAATTTCTAACTCAACCAAGTGATAGAGGAGAGGAGAGGGAAGCTTATCACCTCCACCAAGAGAACTCAAGGCTTCTTGGGGGAGAATATGAGAGTACTCAAGCCTATACTACAATAGTGTGTTCCCAAAATTTCTCTATTGAAGTGATGGAGTGTTGCTTTGGTTGCAATGAGGTGCAAGAATGCAACTAGAATTCTTGGAGTGGATGCCAAAGAGTGTGTTGAATTTTATGAATGAAGTGAAGAATTTCTAAAGAAGCTGCGAATAGATGAAATTCTTGTTGAAGGGATGAATGTGAAGAAGGAATGAAATAAACAACCATATTCAAGTCGATCGATTGAAGGGGGCATTACAACTTGACTCCCAATGAGAAGTGTAATGCCTTTGTGGGTTCATCCACATGAATCTACTAAGGATGTAAGCACACCGAATAGACATTTGCACACCACATGGGCATCCCTGAAAAAAATGCCTCCCTTGACACTCAAAATAGGCACCAAGTGTGATGCAAGTAGTGGGATTTGGTAGAATTAAACCTCTGAACTTAGTTTCCTAAGGTGGATAAAGGAAAAAATGGAATTTGTGCATGGGGTGCAAATTCACTCTTATACAACACCCATCAACAACTCTCTCACCTCAAAAATCAAGGGTGGAACCCATACACCCCCTTAGGCATATGGGTCCCCCTAGGTGGGATCCATATGCCACCTTGGGTGTATGAGTCCTGTTTGGATCCTTTTTTGGGTTTTGAATGGGAAATCAAGGTTTTCAATTCATTTTTTTTTTTAAATTTTAGCATTTGGGATCTAATAAATGGTAAATTAAATGGAATACCTATATAACTAAGGTATTAAGCCATTATTTCACCTAAGAAGATCTAAGAGCAATCACCTAAGATCTAGAATCATAATTCCAAGAGCAAAGATTATGATCAAGAGAGCATTTAAGAGCATTCAAAAGATAATTATCAAGCATTTTTGGGCATCAATTCAAGATTCAAGCATCATGTCAAGGTCTTCATGCATCATGTGTGATTGTGAGCTAACATGTTGATCTAGCATTTGTGATCCAAGTTCAAGCATTCAAATCCTTATCAAGTTTCATGATCAATATCTAAATCCATTGAATACAATTTATACAAGTTATAGATTTACACTCTAAGGATTGAATAAGGTGTGGTGAGTTGTTACATTCATTTTTTCATTCATCACTCCATGTTATTTCAATTCATTTCAAATTTTAATTACTCAAATGGGGTTTGACTAAGGAAGACCCCCATCTACTACCAAAACAACATTTTTATCTCTCTTGTGATGTGTATTTTGAAAAATTAGGGTAATAGGACTCATTCACCCAACTTGGTGATTTAGTCCTTGATATAGCCTTTTTCCAGCATTCAACAGTGTCAAATCTAGGTGTGGAAGACTTAGAAAATCCTAGAGTGGGACTCATACACCCAACCTAGCATATTAGTCCCATTATAGTTTTTGATCACCATTCAAAAATTCTTGATCAAATCTTAGAGAGTCCCAAATCCTACCTTGAAAACCCTATAGTGGGACTAAATCACCCAACCTGGCGTATTAGTCTTGATGTAATCTAAAATAGTAGTTTCCAAGGTTTATAGATCTCGTTTTGGCCTCTCCACTTCTCTAGATACTTTTCTATTTCATTTTTTTTATTAATTTGATTTCATGTTCTCAAGTTTCTATTGTTTTGTGTATAAGCATTTACATTTCTCCTTAGAAGCTTCATTTAATGGTGAACCCCTGTTTAATCACACCAAGGAACCTTTAACCCCTTCCTCAATCAAATCAATTGGTTGGGGAATCTAGGTTCCTAATGAACTAAAATGTGAAATAGGTTCCAAAGTTCTATCTCCTAAAAAGTGGACACCTATTTCTTTTGGTTCACTTGATAGAGACATGTGTCAGTGTAGGATCATGGGGTCCAAACTAGGCCCTTAAGTGGCAATGAAAATTAAAAAAAACAGAGTTAGGGAACTTGACATAAAAAATTGAATAGGTTATTGACATAATTTGAAAAATATGTAACATAATTTGTAACAAATTGAATGTAGTTTCTAAGATACTAGTACTTATTTGGAAAAAAAATAAATCTAGTTGCTGAAATTTTGAAATTTCAATCTAGTAGTACTAAATTTTTAGGAAAAAAATAAAAAGCAAGTGTATGTCTGACCAATCTAAGTACAAGAAATTTTTTTTTTTTTTTTTGAAAATTTCAATATAAGTAGAGGACACATGCTCAAATGTGCCACAACATTTTTGTTATTTTTTTGCAAGTAAATAATTAGTTATGAGTTTTTTATTACAACTTTTTTAAAAAATTAAAAAGTGTTTTTTTGACCACCATAACTTGGTCAAAAAATTATGAAATTCATTTTTATTTTTTTTATCCTATAGTATGGGAATCATAGAATGTGCCACATCTTTTGGATTCAAAAAATGTGAACTCATTTGAGAATTATATATTTTTTCAATTAGCCTATCAATCAAAACTTTAGTCAAAATGCATGTAGAAAATCAATAATAATTATCTATTTAATTCAAAATAAGGCATATCTTTTATTGGAGGAAAGCTGAAAATTTTCTCAATAAACCCTTTTTGTTTCATTATATTCGGATGAAAAAATAGTTGTTAGCCATTTTTTGTCATATTGCCACTTTTTGGACCCCCATGATCCTACACTCACCCATATCTAGATGCAAAATAACTAATCCTTTCACAATTGAAACATTTGAAAGGTAACTAACCTTTAAATTGTTACATTGGTGGTTGTCATTGCACCAAAAGATCAACCTATTAATACCTAATAAAATCGTTAAATTTATACAAGATCCACTGGAGGTAGTTAAACCATGTCACAAACCCAAGCACAATGCTGCACCAAGGAGACCAAGGGACACACCATCTTGTAGCAATCCCCCCCAGCACAAGTAAGGGGTTTAAACCTATGACCTCAAATTTGATACCAATTGTTACAATGGTGGTTATTGTTGCACCAAAAGATTGACCTATTAATGCTCAATACAATCACCAAATTTATACAAGATCCATGGAAGACATTTAAACCATGTCACAAACCCAAGCAATGCACTACACCAAGAAGACCAAGGGACAGACGATCTTGAAAGATATACTTGTCAGTTCCTTTCTTCAATCTTCTTACAATGTTATCTTCAACTTCATCAAGGTCATCATTTTGATTAGTAGCTCCATCATCAATCTTTATTGGCTTTGAATGTAGCTTCCCTTTTTGGAAAACTTTGATCAAACTCTCTCATTTCAAAGGTAGTAAGAGAACCAAACATTTCATCAACGAAGTACTAATGCAAGTCTTTATATTATTTAATGGTAGAAACCTTATGACTATAATTTATAGGGAGAGATCTCAAAACCTTCTTCACAATCTCACTTTCTTTAACTTCTCCACCAAGACTAGTGATGCTATAGACAACTTCTTGTACCTAGAGAATATAAATCGTAATGTTTTCATATTCTATCATTTTAAGAGTCCCAAATCTACTTTTAAAGATCTGAATCTTAGCTTTCTTCACTTTTGTATCACCTTCATAGATGTTGCTAAGCTTTTCCTAAACATCTTTAGCAGAATTACATTTCATCACCTTTAAGAGATTAAAATCAGCCAATCAACATAAGAGAGAATTCTTATCTTTTAAATTTAGTTCATATAATCCAATTTTAATAGGACCTATTGGAGGAATAACAAGAATCATATAACCATATTTGATTGATCCTCAAACACCAAACCCTAGGGATTTTAGGTGTCATTCCATTCTTAGTTTCCATAAAGCATAATTAGCCCCATAAAACCTAGGACCCTTGTATGAACCATCATGTGCCATCTTGGATATTTACCTCAATATTTTAGGCTTCTTTAGGGGAACTTAGATCTGATACAAATTTTGAGCACTCTTGAAGACTAAGTGTGGGGGTGAATAAATCTACTCAAAAAATTAAGCTCTTATAAAGCTTGAAACTTTCAACACAATAAAACCCTCTTATTAAAACCATTAAATAGATATAACAATTTAAACCCTCAATATGATTAGAAATTCTTAGAAATGAAAGATAAAATAGTTCTACTTATAATCAGATAAGTAGTGAAGAAAGATAAATCAAAGAACACACATGCATAGGAGAACACCATATTTACGTGGAAAACCATGGTGAGAGTTAACTCACAATATAAAGGCTCACTACCAAAAATACTTGATACTTGCAAGACGACTCACTACCTTAGAGAAAGATACAAAGGACTTGCAACACTAAAGTACCAACAAACTCTAGGGGAAAGATACAAAGGACCTAATGAGATTCATTATCTTAGAATATGATATAGATAATTTATAAGAGATTTCAATATTTATCATGTCACTCTATTTATTGAGGCATTAAAGCACAATTAATCTTTCATTTCACACACTTTAGCACTATGTTGGATATTCAATACAATTCACGAACACATACTTCTTTACACTTGTACACTTCTTCTTTATTTTGCATTTGAAATGATCTTGCATTTATATCCACTACAAATATTCAAAACTTCAATTAGGTTGGAAAAGAAGAAGATAAACAATGAATTCAACAAGTTGGCCACCAAAAAATAATGCAATCCTATCATGAAGATATAGAGGACCAAGAAAACTTATTGCACCTTCCAATGTGATCCAAAAAAAAAATCACGTTGGTACATAACAATCTAAGTGGACATCAAAGGAAACATTCAGATGAAACATGACACACATAACCTATCAGCTCAATATCATTCTTCTAATTGAATTTTCTCAATGAGGTTTTGACCAAGATAGGTCAAGACCAAATCTAACTTAACACATCTTCAATTGCTAGTGTGGACCCCCAATCACATGGCACAAGCAAAAGAACAATCCATGTTAGCCAAATATCTATAAATAACCTAAGAAGCCAACTCAAGACCCAATGTAGCACCAAATTAGACAAATAGAAACATGGGGATCACATGGGGATGTTCTCTGAACATCTAAAAACACTTCCATACACTTCTTTCATACGTTGTGTAATGTATTCTATTGTTAATCTAATTAAAACAAAACACTATTAACAGAACTTTAAATTGAAGAAAATTTGAAATAAACTTGGCTATAAAATAACAATTCTTCAAGAACGTTCCGTCTTTCTCTATCTCCAGAGATTGGTTTGAAGCTTTCTGGCTCTCAGATTGTGTGAGCTTCTCCAAATGACTGCTGCAGAACGAGTATGCAAAGGAAAACTATCCTAAATGATGGTGAAGATGGACAGGGGCTGTAATTATGTACAGGGGCTGTAGATGAGATGAGTCATGATTCTATTGCTATGATTGCTATACTATTGCTATGATAATACTCTATGAATGCTAATGCTACTTGTAATTTGGCTATAGTTTTCTTGCTTCCAATTCTATATGATTTGGAGCTCCCGGCAGCTGTATTTATAGATTTTTGCAGGCTTCATCCTGGCTGGCAAGAATCTACGGCTGTGAATTGTCTGGTATGTTTGAATGGTGAGAGATTGAGAAGTTGAGAAGAAAAGGGAGAAGGTTGAGAGGTTGGAGAGAAGAATGGAAGCTTGTCTTCAACCCACGGGAACAAGCCTGCACAGGAACAGAGAAATTTAATTTTCTGTTTTGGCAGTTTGTTTCCCGGGAGTTGAAGATAAATCCCAAATTAAATAAATATTTAAATTTATTTAATTTCCTTTATTGCTTTTTGATATTTGATTTTTATTTTTTTGAAAACTAAAGAAGAATTAATTAAATATTTTGGTAATATTTAATCATGAATGACTTTAGAAGATTTTTGAAATATTTAGAAGAATTTAATTAAATATTTTTGGAAATATTTAATTATGAATAGATTTTTGAATTGAAGCTTTGGCTCTCAGATTGTGTGAGCTTCTCCAAATGACTGCTGCAGAACGAGTATGCAAAGGAAAACTATCCTAAATGATGGTGAAGATGGACAGGGGCTGTAATTATGTACAGGGGCTGTAGATGAGATGAGTCATGATTCTATTGCTATGATTGCTATACTATTGCTATGATAATACTCTATGAATGCTAATGCTGCTTGTAATTTGGCTATAGTTTTCTTGCTTCCAATTCTATATGATTTGGAGCTCCCGGCAGCTGTATTTATAGATTTTTGCAGGCTTCATCCTGGCTGGCAAGAATCTACGGCTGTGAATTGTCTGGTATGTTTGAATGGTGAGAGATTGAGAAGTTGAGAAGAAAAGGGAGAAGGTTGAGAGGTTGGAGAGAAGAATGGAAGCTTGTCTTCAACCCACGGGAACAAGCCTGCACAGGAACAGAGAAATTTAATTTTCTGTTTTGGCAGTTTGTTTCCCGGGAGTTGAAGATAAATCCCAAATTAAATAAATATTTAAATTTATTTAATTTCCTTTATTGCTTTTTGATATTTGATTTTTGATTTTTTTGAAAACTATAGAAGAATTAATTAAATATTTTGGTAATATTTAATCATGAATGACTTTAGAAGATTTTTGAAATATTTAGAAGAATTTAATTAAATATTTTTGGAAATATTTAATTATGAATAGATTTTTGAATTGATTTAGAGGAATTTTGAAATGATTTAAAAATGAATATTAGATTAGAAGAAATAATCAAATATTTTGGAATATTTAATTATAAATGATATTTAGAAGAATTATAATATTTTAATCTTTATTTGAATAAAATATTCAAACTAAGATTATATGATAATTAATATAAATAAATTGTAACATTTATTTAATTAATTAAGAAATGAATATGAAAAGGTGATTAAATATTTAATCGAAATGAAATCATGAACAATATAAATAAATTATTTAAATTTATTTATACGTAGATAGAATCAAAAGATTTTAATTAAATATTAAAAATATTTAATTAATTACCAGACAATGTGATATGACCATTTTTAAGTGTATACATTTTGCCCCTCTTTGAAGTGATGTGTTTTACGCATTACTTCAAAGAATTTTGAAATTTTGCCCCAAATATTGATTTGAAACATTTAATAGATGTATGTGTATGCCCCCGCGAACGATGAATCGATATTTGAATTTTTGAATTTTGATGATTTTTAAGATATCGATTTGTCGTTCGAAACTTATGATATGAAGAAATTGCCCTGATAAGATATGAAATGAAAATTTGATAAAGAAATTGCCCCTGGTATGTGAAAATATGATAAAATGCCCCAATTTTTCCATTATATAGGTTAAAAATGTCATTTTCCATGTCATTTTCAATTTTAACCTAGTAAAATTTGCAAATTTTGAGCTCTGGGTTGACAATCATGGCACTTCCAGTTCACCTGCACCGTTTCGAGCGTATCCGACGTCATCAGCGGCCAGCGCACTACGGACCTCCGGTATGTGTCTCGTAACTGCTTGTCTGTCGAAAATTTCATTTTGCGCACGTTTTTAATGTTTTAATTTAAAAACATTGAGTTTTAGCGCCCTTAAAATTTATCGTAGCGCATGCAATAATTTTCGTAGCGCGTTTAATATTGTAGCGCCCTTAAGGCGTATCGTAGCGCATTTGAAATTTTCCATAGCGCATACAATGTCGTAGCGCCTGTGATAGATTTCATAGCGCATTTGATGATTTTCATAGCGCATATGATATCGTAGCGCAACTAAGATGTATTGCAGCGCTCTTAACAAATATTGTAGCGCAAAATATTCCATAGCGCTGTTGATAAAAATCATAGCGCCATTAATTGATTCTGTAGCGCAAAAAGTTACTTAGCGCTGATAAAGAATTTTGTAGCGCATACAACTAGTTCTGTAGCGCATTTTGTTCCACATGATAAATTTGTTTCCCAAGTTGTTGGAGAACAAATAGTAGCTGATAAATTTGCTTTTAAAGTTGTTAAAAACAAATAGTATAGATAAGTTTTCTCCTAAAGTTGTTAGAAGGAAACTTGATGTTGATTATTTGCGTTCCATGATGATGAAAAACAAATAGTTTGATTGATTTGTTTTGGATTGATATGTTAAGATGATTTGATATTGATGTTGTTTTGATGATGTATGTGAACAGGAGAGACTAGGTGTCCTGCAGATACGAGAGGCTTTCCCGAGCACATGGTCATTGATTCCACATTTATTACAGTCTGATAGAGATGTGATTGACGCTTGTGGTTTGACTGCATTACTTGATATGCCCGAGGTTCGCCTCAATAGGGCTCTATTGACAGCACTTGCAGAGCGGTGGCATAGCGACACCAACACCTTTCATTTACCGACCGGCGAGATTACAGTGACTCCCGAGGATGTATATCGCATCCTACGGATCCCAGTGATGGGAGAGGTAGTTGTGTTTGACAGACGAGAGGCTGGAGGTACTCTTGCTTTGAGACGGATATTCAGAGATGATCAGATAGCTGGGTACTACATCCCATGGAGTGAGATTACAGATTCCTACCCACCACTACCAGCTGTGCTTGCAGGTTTCATTGGAGGTGTGTTGTGCCCCGACCATAGGTCGAAGGGGTTCGCGATCGGATGGGGTCGTGTCTTAGAGAGCATGGTGATGCAGGGCACACGATATGCATGGGGTACCTGTATGCTAGCCCACCTATATGACGAGTTACATCACATTGTCTATGGTAGAGGCCGGAGTTTTGCGGTTGGATGCTCATTATTACAGATATGGGCATGGGAGCATTTTGCAGTGTTACGTCCATTGACTCGAGGAGATCGTCCAGCTGGTCGACCATACAGATGGAGATATTCACATATTATTGCTCAGCCTAGACTGGGCAAGCTAGTGTATTGGCAGCGGCTATTGGATAGTTTGGATACAGTATGCTGGAGGCCATATTTGGATTGTGAGCCATGGCCAGAGGATGCGAGGGAGATGCCTTTTGTATGCACTTCCAGATTTTTGATTGGACGGACCACATGGATTTTGGAGAGATTTCTGGACGTGTATTGCGACAGTTTGGTCGGACTCAGGGTATGCCTGTTGGTTCAGCTATTTATGCACGGCGACAGGCAGAGCTTGCAGTGTGGGGCCCACGGATCTCTTATGATGCAGCTGTTGCAGAGTTTATCAGTTTAGGTGCACAGATGTGGGACTACCAGGCGGATGTTCTGGATGCAGGGGCGACACATGAGTATGTTCAGTATGTTCTACAACATCCTCCTCCACGCATGTTTGATCCTGATGAGGCCGTTGCTCCTGTCATTGGACAGAGACATCGACAGAGAGATTCAGAGTCAGGTGATGATGATTCAGAGGACAGTGAGGACGAGGAGGGTAGCGGAGATGATGACTCAGATGGAGATGATGGTGGTGATGGTAGGGGTGGCAGGAGAGACGGCAGGAGAGGTGGCAGGAGAGGTGGCAGAGGAGGTAGTGCAGGCAGAGGTGGACCACGGATGAGGCATACTGACCCATCTCCGTCAGTGGATCCGACAGTAGCGAGTCAGATATCCTCTTTGCAGAGCACAGTACAGAGCTTGCAGGCTCAGCTATCACAGGCACAGGCCTTGATTTCACAGTTGCAGGGTCAGGTGACTTCGATCACTGCCGAGAGAGATGCGGCTAGACAGCGGGGTGAGCAGGCCATTGCCTTAGCAGATAGCCTATAGAGAGTGGCAGGTAGCACTTTGCCAGGTGATATGATGAGAGAGGTTACGAGGGCTACTCGAGAGGCAAAGTTTTATCGTACCAGATATCATGATGCAGTCCCAGCTGAGCAGAGAGATAGCTATACTCAGTCACGATCTACTCATGGTCGCTCTCGTACTACCAGCAGGGGTGTGACACAGCCATTACCTCCTAGAGGGCCACCGGGGTCAGGCGGAGCAGGTCCATCAGGGGCAGGTGGTACAGGTCCTAGGCCAGCTCCATCACAGGATAGCTCGGCCTAGTGCATTGTATATGATGATATTCTGTTGAGACATTTTGTATACACCGTGAGATGATCACATTTTTGATGATATTATATCATTTGTAATTTGACATCCTTGTACATTTTGACATTCATTTTTGAGATATGCAGAGATGATTTTACATGATATATATATATATATATGATGTGTACTATATGATGGCTTCATGATTTATGATATTTATATATATGATTTTATGAGATAAATGAATGTATTATGTTTATGATAGATGAATGAATGTATGATATTTATGATAAATGATGCAATAATTTATGAAATGATGTTTATGATAAATGAATGAATGTATGATGTTTATGATAGATGATGCAATAATTTATGAAATGATGTTTATGATAAATGAATGAATGTATGATGTTTTGTGAATGTCAAAATATACTCAGTCATATTTGAAAAGATATAGATCTTTGATTCTTTGCCAGCTTTTGGGAATCTATAAATTCAAAATGCAAATTCTAACATGAATGCAATCTATACTAACCATGCAGGACATTCATACAATATTGCCATTTGGAGAGCTTATATATCATCATAGAGCTTTGAAATGTTGAAAGTTAATACAAGCATCAAAGGGTATGTTAGCACCAGTGATGACCTGAGTATTGCTTTCATGATTTTTAATATAGCAAGTTAATACAAGCATCTAGGTATAATTGAACCGAGATGACCTGAGTATTGCTTGCATAAACAGACAAGAGTTAACCCTTTTCCCATGCAAATTCCGAAATGTCATCCATGATCTATAGTAGAGCATGTCTCGCGACCAAATTGCATAGTACTAATGATTTCCTCACAAACAGAAGACAAAAAAAATCATACTCCTTCCTTGCTTTTCTAGTTCAGTACATCATCGAATTACTCCAGAGATATGATAGAAAATCAAACAACCATTAAAATCCTGTTTAAGGCATTTCAAACATTTATTCAGATTAAGATCATCCAATTTGGTTACCATCATTGATATTCTGCATGTCGATAGTTTGTTTGGATCATTTTGTTTAGATTTCGATTGACATGAATATGTTTGTGATTTGATATGACAATGTTGCGTTTTGTTTTTGTCAAGCTGTTATTTGTCTGTTTGAGATATTTTGAAAGCTCGTTGCCCCTCTATTGTATTTTTCTGCGTTTTGCCCCCAATGTAAACACAACCTAAAGATAAAAGATATGTACAAATTTCATCAAGCCATGATGAAACCTAAAGATTCCCACTACATGGTATGGATAATGAAAGATATTTACAGATGATAGACGTGGATGAATGATGCCTAAAGTGAAAATAAGACATAAACTAATAAATGGAGGAGCCCATTTCGATCACAAGTAGTGCTTGTTTGCCAAGTTTTCACCACTTGTTTTTATTGCACTTTTTCAAGATTTTTCTGATTTTTTTGATTTTTTCAGGACTTTTTATGATTTTTTTGATTTTTTCAGACTTTTTATGATTTTTTTTTATTTTTTCAGGACTTTTTATGATTTTTTTGATTTTTTCAGGACTTTTTAGACATAAAACTTCTTAAGGTGAATACTATTGGTTGGCTCTTCAAACAGGTCCCCCTCTGATGTGGATAATTGATATGCTCCAGAACCATATGCTGCTATAATAACAAATGGACCAAGCCAATTAGGTTCAAATTTGCCTTTCTTTTCTCTATCTTGCTGATTACGTGGATTTTCCTTCAAAACTAAGTCACCCACTTGAAATGCCCGTGGTTTAACTCTGTGGTTATAACTACGAGATATGACTTGTTGATAACCTTTCAAGTGATCAGCTGCATGTTGGCGTCTTTCATCTAACAGTTCGAGTTCTTGAAGGCGAGAAACTCGGTAGTCTTCATCACTTATCAATCCCTTAAGTGAAACCCTAAGCGAAGGTATTTCAACTTCCAATGGTAAGATTGCTTCTGCTCCATAGACTAAAGCATATGGTGTAGCTCCTGTTGGTGTGCGAATACTAGTTCTATATGCCCACAAAGCTGGGTTGAGTTGAACATGCCAATCACGTCCAGCATCATTTACTGTCTTCTTTAATATCTTTAAAATGGTCTTGTTAGAAGCTTCTGCTTGACCATTACCTTGTGGATAATAAGGTGTGGAGTACCTGTGTTGGATATGAAATCTTTCACAAAGTTCATCAACATCCTGATTCTTAAAAGGTCTTCCATTATCAGTAACAATAGAATTAGGAATTCCATATCTACAAATAATGTAATTCAGGATAAATGAAGATATCTGTTTACCAGTCACTGTTGTTAGAGGAACAACTTCAATCCATTTTGTAAAATACTCAGTAGCTGTGATGATAAACTTATGACCATTTGATGATGAAGGATGTATTTTTCCAACAAGATCTAATCCCCACTGAGAAAAGGGCCATGTTGAAATAAAAGGCTGCAATTCTTGTGCAGGTGCATGAATAAGATTCCCATGGATCTGGCATTTAGAACATTTCTTAACTAAAGTAAAAGAATCTTGCTCCATGGTAGGCCAATAATATCCCATTCTGACAAGTTTCTTCGCTAAGGTCAAACCACTTGAGTGAGTTCCACAAATACCACCGTGAACCTCTTGTAAGGCTTTTTCAGATTCGTCACGTTCAAGACATCTAAGGAGTGTACCATCAAGACCACGTCTATAAAGGATATTGGCAATTAAAGTATAACGGGATGATTGACGAATAAAATTCCGTTTTTGGTTTCGGGATAAATCTAAAGGCAAGATGTTATCTTTCAAATAGGTATATGTTTTGCCATATAAGGGTGAATCTGAACCAGTCAAATGACATATAACTTGGGTTTCAGGATTATCATATGCAGGAGAAAACAATTGTTCCACCAAGAATTCATACTTGGTTTGATCTTCTGATATTTGTAATAAAGAAGCAATGGTAGCCATTGCATCTACAGCTTTATTGTCAATTCTTGATATTTGTGAAAACTTAATTGACACAAAATATTTCTTATAATCATCCACCATGTTTTTGTATGGTAACAACTTATCATCTTTGGTTTGATAATCATCATTAATTTGATTAATGACAAGTTGTGAATCACCATAAACTTCTAGCTCTGTAATCTGCCATTCCAAAGCTATCTTTAATCCTATGAGTAATGCCTCATATTCTACTATGTTATTTGTGCAAGGAAACATCAATCGATATGATCTTGAGATGGTATGTCCTTCAGGTGTAACAAAAAGAATCCCTGCCCCCGAGCCATATTGTGTATATGATCCATCAAAGTATAATGCCCACGGTCTCTGAATTGTTGCTGAAAAGACATCTGCATCAGGAAACTCAATATGTATTGGATTATCTTCTTGTAAAGGAGCTTCAGCTAACTGATCTGCAATGACCTGTCCTTTAATCGCTTTTTGATCTATATAGTGAATATCAAACTCACTTAAGATCATTACCCATTTTGCAAGTCTTCCTGTTAAAGTGGCTCTGCTTAATAGGTATTTCAATGGATCTATCTTTGTTATCAGCTTAACTGTATGAGTCAACATATAATGTCGCCACTTTTGAGAAGCAAACACTACTGCAAGACAAGCTTTTTCAATGAAACTGTAGTTTAACTCATGTCTTGTTAAGGTTCTGCTGATATAATATATAGCCCTTTCTTTACCTGTAGAGTCTTCTTGTGCTAGCAATGCACCCAAAGATACTTTTGTTGCTGAAATATAGAGTATAAGCGGCTCTCCCGGAATAGGCGGAATTAGAACTGGTGGATGTGTAAGATATTGCTTGATCTGATTGAATGCTGCTTCACATTTGTCATCCCATTTAAATGGAACATTTTTATGCAATAAATGTGTGAATGGCAAGCTTTTGTCTGCCAGTTGAGCTATAAACCTTCTGATGGACTGTAATCTTCCTTGCAAGGATCTTAATTGACTGATATTTCGTGGTGGAGGCATGTCCATTATAGCTTGTACCTTTTCTGGATCAACTTCTATACCCTTTTCTGAAACAATGTACCCTAGGAGTTTTCCAGATGTAACACCGAAGACACACTTCTTTGGATTCAGTCGAACATTGAATTTTTCCATTCTGACAAAGATTTTTGACAAGATTTCTAGGTGTTCATCTCGTGTATGAGATTTAGCAAGTAAATCGTCAACATAATCTTCCATGAATGTATGTATCATATCATGAAAAATAGTTGTCATTGCTCTTTGATAAGTAGCTCCAGCATTCTTTAACCCGAATGGCATGACATTCCAGCAATAAGTACCCCAAGGACATGTGAACGCTGTTTTATCTTGATCTTCTGGTGCAATTTTTATCTGGTTGTATCCTGAGAATCCATCCATTAATGAATACATTGCATGTCCAGTAGTTAAGTCAACAATCAAATCTATGTTAGGTAAAGGAAAATCATCTTTAGGGCATGCTTTATTTAAATCCCTGAAATCTGTACAAACTCTAATCCTTCCATCTGGCTTTGAAACAGGTACAATGTTTGAAATCCATTCTGCATAGTCAATAGTTCGAATGAATCCAACATCTAAAAGCTTCTTTAATTCTTCCTTGACCAATAATGCAACATGTGGATGCATCTTTCTGAGCTTTTGCTTTACAGGTTTTATCCCAGGTTTGATAGATAAATGATGCATTATCAGATTAGGATCTAACCCTGGCATATCAGCATATGACCAAGCAAAGTTAATTTGATTATCCTTCAAGAATTGCATGAATTTCTGGACTTCTTCAACTGTTAATGATGCTGCAATTTGCAAAACTTTTGGCTGCTCTGGTGTACTTATGTTGATTGATTCTGTTGGTTCAATCAAAATAGAAGATCTTTCATGATAATACTTGGGAAGAGTGTCAAGTTTCTCATCCTTCAGTGCCTCAGAAAGGTTTTCACTGTCAGATTTGCTCTTTATTTTTCTCTTGTTTTGATCTATCACTGCCTTTTTTGGTTTTCATCAATAGATCCATCTTTTATTTCATTTATTTTGCAGCTAAGAGACTTGACACTCTCCTTGTCAAAATCATGAGTATAAGATTCTTGAATGAAACAATTGTTTTCTTCATTTGAGGAACAAAGGAAAGTTATAACATCTTCATCATTACTGAATGTAGGAATGTGGATAGGTGCGTCAATATCCCAATCTATAAGTTCTGGATAAACTAAAGGCATAGGATCATTATGTTGGGTAAGGTCTTGAATTGTCAAAGTCATGATGTGGTTGTCATCCTCATGGTAAACAAGGTCTGTGATGGTATTCTCCTGTTGATTATCAATCTCGTTAGAATCTGATTCTTCCTCAATTGAGTCATGATCGCTTTGTAAAATATAATCGAGTGGAGGCCTTGACCCTTCTCCTTGTATAAGAACAGGTGCATATTTATGTATAGTATCAACTTGTTTATCCTTCCAGAATTCATCATTATAAATTGTGTCCCATTCATATTCATTAGAATCAGTATCTGAACTATTTTGCAATTGGAAAACTGATTCATGAGATTTATCTGACACGGATTCTCCTTTATGAACTAATGATGTCTGCTGTGAAGTAAGTTCTTTATCTTTACCATATCCAAGTCCTGTTTTATCACTTGAATGCTTTGAAATAGGCTGAATTGGTTCCACAATTCCTTCTCTTCGTTTCCCTATAGGACCATTTCCTTCATAACCCATCTTTTGCATGATAGCGTACCCTTTACCATATTGTTCTTTAGGTAACTTAATGTGCAAGAGAGATTCATCTTCATCTTTGTATAGCCAATTTAGGATGTCCCTATCTTCAGCTTCTTCTTCAGTGGTATTAGCTCTAATGAATTTTCCATCAAACTTTGTGATTGGCACGGAAGTTTGAGATGTAGAAGCAGTTGCAGTCTTTTGATTTGATAAAGTTGGTAATCCATGTGATCTTGGAGAAGGAGGTAAAGTAGAAAGAGATAGTGAATATTCACCTACCCCTTTGTCTTTAAACTTCAGCTTAGTATCAAGATTGTTTGTCAATTCTTGCAATTGGACTTGTAAATTAGAAGAAGAAACAACAAGAGCTTCTCTATTATGTGGCACAAAGACATCTTGACTCACCCTAAGATTGGAACAAGTTTGGGTACTATTGTAATCAGCTTGTATGGTTATTTCTTGTCCATCATATGGAAACTTGATACATTGGTGATATGTTGATGGTACGGCCTGCATATCATGAATCCACGGACGACCCAAAAGTATGTTATAAGACAAATCTCGATCTAGAACCTGACAAAAAGTATTCTTCACAACAGGTCCCACTCTGATAGGTAGCAATATTAATCCCTTAGAAGCTCTTTCTTCATCATCATATGCCTTAATAGTTATCTTCCTTCGTGAATCAATTTCATTTTCTGAAATTCCTAAGGAATTTATCAATTTTAAGGTACAAATATTCAAACCGGCTCCTCCATCTATTAAGACACGTCTAATTCGATGTTTATGGATCATGACTTCAAGATATAACGAGGAATTATGTGGATGTGTCATAGAAGCATCATCTTTATCGGAAAATGAAAGACAAGTGGGGGAAGACAAATGTCCCACCATGGCTTGAAATCTGTTTGCATCTAGATCAGTATCAACAGTTGTGTTCACAAGCGCTTCTTCTAAAATATTTTTGTGTATGGGGGATATTTTAAGAAGTTCAAGAATAGAAATTTGAGCTGATGTTTTTCTCAATTGATCAACCAGATTATACTGAGTTGGAGAAGAAATAGTTGTTTTAGACGAACTTCCTTTTAAAACAACCTTTGCTTGACCTCTTGTTGTTACATTAACCTGTTGATATTCTTGTTTTCCTTTAATTTTGATAACATTAATCCGATTATCATCTGTGTAAATATGGCGGATTATATTGTCTTCAACATTATGTATGCTTTTGGCTTTGGTATCCGATGTTTCCCCCTTTTGGTAGTTTGGCAAAGGATCTTTGAACGCTTGATGATCATTATTGGTATGATGTCCTTCAATTGTAATAGTACCATTGTCAATTAAATCTTGTACTAGATTTTTCAAAGCTTGACAATTGTTTGTCCTATGGCCTTTACATCGATGATAATTGCAATAATACGAGTCATTCCATGATGGTGGTTTAACTTGTGGCTCATAATCTCTTTGTGGTGGTAAAGTGATAACCTTATTATCAAGAAGTTCCTTGAGAGCAGATTCAAGAGATTGACCCAAAGCCGTAAAAGTCCGTCGATTTGAAAAAAATGAAGGTCTAGACGGATTTGATATTTGGGTATTGCCAAGATTATTATTGAAATTACCATGATTTTGATTGGTATTTTGATTGGTTATGTTCTCTTGCTTGGAAATTTGTCCTTGTTGATTGTTGTTTCCTTGTTGTATTGTATTTCCTTGTGAATTGTTTCTTGGAACACTTGATAGATTGAAAACGGATGGCCTTGTTCGTAAATTATTGGCATCCACTATGCCATCATTAACAACATTTTTGTTTCTATTCCAAAACCTTGTTTTATCGTTGTTTTGATTTGATGTACTTGGATTATCAAGTTTTATCACTCCCCTTTTAACCAAGGCCCCTTCAATAGTGATTGCATTTTCAATCAGTTTTTCAAAGTTATGAGGACAATGAAGGTTAAGCCTATAGCTTAATTCTGGATCAAGGCTATTGATAAAAATATCCATCTTTTCCTTTTCAGGAATAGGACGAGAATATCGTGCAAATAACCTTCTCCATCTTTGTAAAAATGTAGTAAAGGGTTCTCCTACTTTTTGTTTCACTTTACAAAGATCAAGCATTGTTATTTGATGTTGAATATTGTAGGAGTATTGTGAGATAAATTGATTTATCAACTCCTCAAAAGTTTTAATAGGTGGAGTGATTTTTGAAAGCCACTCCATGGATTGTACGCCTAAACTTCGTGGAAATAATCGCATCAAGTAAGTATCATCATAGGCGAATTCAAGACTCATGTTTCGGAAATCCCTAACATGGTCTATGGGATCAGTTTTTCCATTATACCTATCATACTTAGGAATTTCGCAATGTTTTGGAAATGGAATCATTTGAAGACTCCTATCAAATGGATAAGGAGATATGTCTTCCAAAACATATTTCTTTGTTGTACCTCCTTGCATTTCCTTTATTTGCCCTTGTAATTCTTTTATCTGTTGGTTAAGAGCACTAAAGTCATTAGGAGGATTTTCAGGATTTTGTTTAATCCCCTCTATGTCAAAGGTGTGAGGCAACTTAGCTCCTTGATTAGCTAATGTAAGAAAATATTTTTCTTTGTTACGTTCTAGGATTCTCTCCATAAGAGTATGGAATTGAGGATCTTGTTCTGCTTCTTGAAGCTTTTCTTCCGTTATCTCATCAAGATTAAATGTTTCCTCTTCTTTTTCATTTCGATCACCCATTTTACTAGTTGTAGTTTCTCCCTCGTCTTTTTCCATTTGTTTTTGAGATCTTGTGAAGACAGGCATAGATTTGTATCAAAATTTTACTCGCTTTTGATCAAAAGAGTTAAATAGTGCAATTGATGTGGTATGTATGAAGGTCAAGATAGAATGAAAATTCTATGACTTATACAAAATTTTCTAATCTTGTAGCTTGTGTTGTTCCCTAAGTGAAAGGATGAAAATCCTGTTGGTGGGAATATAAGCAAAAGATCTAGAAAAGGATGGTTGTTGCACTTTATGAAGTTTTGATCATGGCTTTGTAAAAAGATGGATTTTATGATAGATGCCTAATGTTTTCTAAGTTCTCTATTGTAAGATTTGATTTGGACGAGTAGAGTATTCAATTGCTGGTTGGGGAATATAACTAAAACGGATGCGTTGACTATGGTTATGCCTTTGAGAAAGGGCTCTTCTTTGAAAATAAGCTTGTGAATACAAGGGCTCTATGGCATAATCATCTGAAAGACCTCTAACACAATCATGATACCTATGAAGAAAAGTTCTATATTTAAGTAAAACTTTTCGACTTTGATATAAGAATTTTTGTTTCTTCAATAATTTCTTGTGATTGAGAGGTTTCTTTGGCTTCTTAATCCTTTTGGAAATGGATTTTTTTACAAATTTTGTAGATTTCCAATCTCGTAACATGAGATTGATCAATATGATAATGAGTGCTTTGGATGATCTTTATCTAAATTAATGTAGTAAAAACACATCAAACAAATTGAAAACAGTTGTTTTTAAGTCCTATGCTAAACATCAAGTGTGTAACCAAAATGTTTTTCAAAAATTGTTTTAACAGGTTTTACACATGACAAGCACTTCAAACAGACTCACTCTTAGTTCTCAAGTAGGTCATCATAGCAATCAACAACCCACATCTTAAAACTGCGTTGACTCACACAGCCGTGTCACCCCCGAAAGGGCGCCCGTGTTTTTGTCTTTTCCAGGTGCGTACTCAGAGTGACGGAAGTGGATACCGGATCCCCTGAGCAAACAATCCTTGGTAGTTATATGGTGAGTATCTTGGGGGTAGATTCTTCCCTCCCCTGCACTGTAATTGAAATGATGTTTGGATACTGACTTGGTTAGTTACTACACTAGGTTCGTAGTAAGGATTTCCGTTCGGTGCGGCAAATGATAAACTCCCTCGAGAGACCTCCCTACCTTTAGAACAAAGGCTTTGGGGATGGTTATCATGCACACTACCGTCAAAAGAGGGTTTCCCCAATTTTGCTTTAAATTTTATAGTGGGGTGGAATAGCCTGGCTTTGGCTTGAACCCACTTGAGTCGTTCCTCTTGGGTGAGTACTTTTTCCCACAAGAGCAGGCTCTCTACAAGGTTGTAATAAAACTTAAAGATGCATAAAAAGGAATAAGTGAGTTTGGCATTTTGATCACCCAGTTAAGGGGAGAGCATAGGCCTATCACTTGAGAACAAAGCAAACACTAGATTCAATTTTAAGCACCAAACTAAAATTTTCTAAACTAAGTGAAGATTTTGCTTCACATAAAGAGAAAATTCATTTTAAGCTAAAATTGAAAAATGATTTGTCTATCCTAGGATTGGTTCGTTTTTCTTTAAATGGCTACCCTAGAATTGCTTCATTTTATCCTTTAGATGACTACCCTAGGATTGGTAAATTTTATCCTTAGATTATTAACTGTCCGCGGCTGCGTCGGAATCAGTTAAAACTAAACTACGAGTACAGATTACAGATTACAGTGTTTTAAAAATTTGCGCTGCAAGAAATATTATGGGCGCTGAAAGAATCATTACGGGCGCTACAATACAATTTATGAGCGCTGAAACAGTCTTCACGGGCGCTAAAAGATTTGTCACGGGCGCTGAAAGATTTGTCACGGGCGCTGAAAGATTTGTCAGGGGCGCTAAAACAGTCTTCACGGGCGCTGAAAGATTTGTCAGGGGCGCTAAACTGGAGGTATTCTTCCGAAAACGTGTCGTCTGCGCTATTCCGCTGTTTTTCCTGTAACCTGTCCAAAAAAAACTACAAACAAAACATTAAAAAGGGGCAAGAGCCCCACGGTGGGCGCCAAAAATGTGTTGTGTATTCTATTGTTAATCTAATTAAAACAAAACACTATTAATAGAACTTTAAATTGAAGAAAATTTGAAATAAACTTGGCTATAAAATAACAATTCTTCAAGAACGTTCTGTCTTTCTCTATCTCCAGAGATTGGTTTGAAGCTTTCTGGCTCTCAGATTGTGTGAGCTTCTCCAAATGACTGCTGCAGAACGAGTATGCAAAGGAAAACTATCATAAATGATGGTGAAGATGGACAGGGGCTGTAATTATGCACAGGGGCTGTAGATGAGATGAGTCATGATTCTATTGCTATGATTGCTATACTATTGCTATGATAATACTCTATGAATGCTAATGCTGCTTGTAATTTGGCTATAGTTTTCTTGCTTCCAATTCTATATCATTTGGAGCTCCCGACAGCTGTATTTATAGATTTTTGCAGGCTTCATCCCGGCTGGCAAGAATCTATGGCTATGAATTGTCTGGTAGGTTTGAATGGTGAAAGATTGAGAGGTTGGAGAAGAAAATGGGGGAGGTTGAGAGGTTGGAGAGAAGAATGGAAGCTTGTCTTCAACCCACGGGAACAAGCCTGCACAGGAACAGAGAAATTTAATTTTCTGTTTTGGCAGTTTGTTTCCCGGGAGTTGAAGATAAGTCCTAAATTAAATAAATAAAATTTATTTAATTTTAATTTATTGCTTTTTGATATTTGATTTTTTGATTTTTTGAAAACTATAGAAGAATTAATTAAATATTTTGGTAATATTTAATCATGAATGACTTTAGAAGATTTTTGAAATATTTAGAAGAATTTAATTAAATATTTTTGGAAATATTTAATTATGAATAGATTTTTGAATTGATTTAGAGGAATTTTGAAATGATTTAAAAATGAATATTAGATTAGAAGAAATAATCAAATATTTTGGAATATTTAATTATAAATAATATTTATAAGAATTATAATATTTTAATCTTTATTTGAATAAAATATTCAAACTAAGATTATATGATAATTAATATAAATAAATTGTAACATTTATTTAATTAATTAAGAAATGAATATGAAAAGGTGATTAAATATTTAATCGAAATGAAATCATGAACAATATAAATAAATTATTTAAATTTATTTATACGTAGATAGAATCAAAAGATTTTAATTAAATATTAAAAATATTTAATTAATTACCAGACAATGTGATATGACCATTTTTAAGTGTATACAGGTAGTATAAATAACTACTATCACAACTATTGGACATTATATAAACAACTACTATCACAACTATTGAAACATAGTGGATCCACATAGTGGATCCTCTCCCCTACATTCCAATGCAAAAGGCTTTTTAATAATTAACTGGAGGTGCTCAACTAACCGCACAAGGTTCGGTGTATATCAGAGAGCACGGGGTGCCTTTACGCTTTCCATAAAATTCAATGGACACTGCCAAATGGCGGAATCTCAGCCAATTTTATTTGACGTTCGCTTTTCCGTTCTGAATTTGTTTCAAGGCCCGTTCCCAACATCGCCCTAAATTTTTGACAAGTCATTCGAACGGGTGCACATGTACTCGTGCTCGTCGCTGATTACCCGAAATTCAAGTCCATCAGTACACAAGAATTTAATCTACCCAAAGAAGCATTGAATTAGGTACGTGGCTTTTTTTATTACATCAAGAGGAAGTTCAAAATGCTATTCAATAAATGTTTTTGATGACATTAAGAGGAAGTTCAAAATGCTATTCAATAAAACAGACGAAATATATAATGATTTGAGGGTGGGGGAATTTTGTATCTGGTAGTCATCTTCCATTTTGCAAACAGAAAAAAATGACGAGGGGAAAGGTTGAGTTAAAGAAGATACAAAACCCTGTCAAACGTCGGGTGACTTTCTCCAAGCGAAAAGCGGGATTGTTGAAGAAAGCGAGCGAGGTCTCGCTTCTCTGCGATGCTGAAGTTGCTCTCATGATTTTCTCGCCCGCGGGAAAGCTCTTCGAGTTTGCCAGCACCAGGTAAGGAATCTTATTTTCTCTTCCACATTTTTCTCTCTAAGCTATAGATAAATGCTTCACATTTATTTTCCTCTGTTCAACGTTAAAGTTTTTCAGATACATAATATGAAAATAAATAGATTACAGCATGGCTCAAATAGAATCCTGTACTGAAAAAGAAGGCGGCAGACAATAAAAGACAGAAAAAGATTAAAGAAAAAAAATTAAAAAAAAAAACTACTACATTTGCAGCATTGGAGGAGCAGGCTTTGCTTATTCTCTCTTGCCCCTTATTAGTGACTACTGTAGTAGAAGGACGAAAATCAGTTTGCTGTTGTTGTAGACAAACCATAGTTAATCAGTGGTATGAGACATTGAGGGCACGGCATTTTTTCAGATTCGAATCCATTGCTGATACGACGAAATGCAAGTTGCATTTGCGGGATTAACAGATAACCCTAGCAAAGTTTGTACCACCATTCACTCAGACGTACAACATTCATACTCAAGATCTCTGTTATCATCGTTTTCACATTACACATTAGGTCCTGTTACCACTATACGAAACCTGCAAGTAACCTTTGTGCCTTCAACGAGCAGATTTGAAAATGAGGGGAGAAAAACAACTAAATTTTTCAAATGACTTCAACTTTTAGAGAAAGACAAAGTACTAGTAAATTGAAAGAGTGGGTAATGGCAGGGCACAATTTTTTGTAATTATACAGGATCCGTCCATATGGAAGTCGATTGAAAGATGGAAGTTTCATAAAAAGAAAAAATCTTGGACATCAAATAATGATTGAAACCTTCAAACAGCAGTGCAAAGGTATAGAATTATTGACTAGCCAAGGTAAATATTTCACTAACAAGGGACTGAATTTGAACATTAATGTCAAAATGAGATAAATGAAGTATAAGGTCAATTAGGCAGAACTTGTAAAGGGAACCACAAGTTAGAATGGAGGAAGCTGTTTGAATAATGTTTCAAAGAATCGATGAAGCGGTCAATAGAAGGGACTAGACAAGAAAATAAAGTTATGTCAGCGAGTTCAAAACGTATCTACGTATTATGTACTATAATATATTATTAATGTATAGAGCACACAGCCATTGTGAGTAGACAAGTTGCAGCAAAAAAGAATCGAAGTACTCATGCCGTAGTGAATTGGGCGACCGCTCGTAAGTTTAAGCCGACAGAAAAAAATTGGAAGGACAATTAAGGGAGAGGATCTTGCAGTTCTAATTTTTTATAGGCTAGTCCTCTACTTATAATTAAGGTTTGAGGGTCACATCATTAAATATAATGCCACATCAGTATATTTTTTGTGGAGGTGTACAAAAAGTCACAAGAAAAGTGAGATCAATAGTTGTGCACTAAGTCGTGTTTTGCTGATGTGACATCACATGATTTGTTCTTTTTTGGATCTAAAGAATACGTTTCATAATTGATAATCATTATCAACATTAACAACTTTAAAGTCACAATTATTGATCCAATATTGTTGAAAATATTGACAATAAATCAACCCACATTATAACAACTATTAGAACATGCTCAAATTCTCTCCCAAAAAAGTAAAAAAATAAATGTAATTTTGATGATAAAAAAAAAAAAACAAAAACACATCGAATAAACATCTGATATAATTAATGAAATACTTCAAGTTAACGCAGACTTATGTTTCATCTTCAAGTGAAACATGTAATTGATCTCGTTATTGTTATACCATTTTCAAATGCACAAATTCATAGGAGATTAGTCCTAAGCAATGACGAAATTAATTGAAGAAGATTTAGGAGTCGTTTTAAAAGGGTATTTTCGGTGTAGTAGTTTTAATTTAGGGATGTCCAATAAATTTACCCCTCATGAGTATTCTGATGTTTCTTAACTTTTGTGAAAGCTAGAGATTGGATAAATGTATGGGGACCTTATAAACTATTTTATGTACTCTATAAAATTTGTCTTGAAGATTGTTAAAATAAAGTCAATTTCAATATGTTTTACGTATATCTATTTATGATAATTGATGGAGTAATGCATTATGGATATTGAAGAAAAATATTTCACACTAACATTTATTTTTATTGACATATATTTTGACAAATGTTTATTAATTTTGTAGATCTTAGATTTAATATTTAAGGAATGATGTTTTAACAATATTATCTAATTGTAAATGTTTTTGCTGATGTGGATTACGTCAGCTAAGTAGAAGGGGTACATGGCTTCATAGAAATTTTTGTTAGGTGTTTGAAGACATTGTATGAATGCTAATATAAGAGAAATATGAGAATTTCAGGAATACTCGTTGAGTTACAAATTACACAATTGTAAAAATTGAGATGAAGGATAAACTGTAAATAGTTGTCTTCATGATTTTTATTGATTAATAGCTTTGGAATGAGTACAATATATAGCAAGAGATGAGTCATCTAGAATGACAACTGCCAACTAGAAAATAGGCATGCAACTCCATGCAAGATTGCACAACTAAACAATCATTATCCTAAAAATCTAACAACTAACAAACTTATCTAGAGGAATATTCTAGGCAGAATGTTCTACACTAACACCCCCCCTTAAGTGTAGCTAGGTGAGTAGAGAGATATGGGTCCAAGCAACAAAGCCTAATCAGGAACCCGATTACAAAGAGGAAAGGAGAAAATCCGTGAGAAAACTCCTAACCATTTATTCAAACTAAAGAAGAAAGCTGCAATAATGATATCCTTCACAAATCCAAACAATCTTCATCCACACAAAGGATGACAAGAGAGGCCATACAACCCCCCCATAAAGAGATAACGTAATGTAAAGAAGCACTAGAAGCACACTTGTGGAGTAACACTCGAATCCTTAATTCAACAAGCAAGGAAAGATAATTCTATTTGCTAGAAACCATATTAGAATCACTGAACAGCTTAGCAATGAATCATGATACAGCAACAACATACCCAATGCCAAGGACCACTCCAAAACTCGCAAACTGGCACACTCTAGAATATATGAAGCAATAGTTGATTGAAAAATGATATGAAACAAAAATGATATGCATAATACAAAAAGAAAATGCAAACCTAATGCATGAAAATAAGAAAGAGTGCATGCATTGATCAATATTTACGTCTGCCTCCATGATTTCTGCCTTGCAATATCAAACGAATTTGCACTTAAACTAGCCTATGCTTTGATACCATGTGAGAATTTTTAGGAATACTCGTTGAGTTACAAATTACACAATTGCAAAAATTGAGATGAAAGATAAACTATAAATAATTGTCTTCATGATTTTTATTGATTAATAGCTTAGGAATGAGTATATATATATATATATATATATATATATAGCAAGAGATGAGCCATCTAGAATGACAACTGCCAACTAGAAAATAGGCATGCACCTCCATGGAAGATTGCATAACTAAGCAATCTATTCTAAAAATCTAACAACTAGCAAACTTATCTAGAGGAATATTCTAGGAAAAATATTCTATACTAACAAGAAATAGGACAACGAAGGGTTAACCAAAAAGATAGCATGCTTAAATTTGATTGCCTAATGAATGGACTAATATAACTTTATAGAATAATGTGCCTTGAGTAAATAAGGTGAGATGTCAAAGGATTTCATATTCTTGGGAGAGGTGAACTAACCTCCCAACAGTACTGAGTAGATGGAAAATTAGATAGAGTTGTGATCTTCCATGGAACTAGGAGTCTCAAGGAAGAAAATAATTCTTTAATGACAAAAATGTTACAACTTTAATCATTCTAAGTAATTAATATATAGTCCTAATTGATCAATAAGGTCTGAGAGGGAAGAGATGAGAAGACTTCTTAAATAGTTGGAGAGGTCAAAGGTTTGAGGCTATTGAGATTCTAAACTTAAAATAACCATGTGAAGTTGAGAGATAGAGAAGTGAATTGTATCTAAGAACAAGGGAGTCAAGGAAGGCCTTTAAAAGGTATATGTTTGGGTTGAATCTTGGTATTGATAAATTATGAAAATAATATTCTATGTATGCGTAAGATAGGTGTTAGAGTGTTTGTTGCAATATTGAGTATTGGGATCTATTCCTTATGTCAATATGTTAGTGATACATTTTAGTGCTATGTGCATATAAGAAAAGTAAGATTGTGTGTATAATTTTTCTAGTACAAAATGTGTGTGAGCTAATGATAAGGATGATGTGAATTGAGTACCCATGGTTGTAGGTGCTAGGGAAAATTAAAAGAGTTAATCAACCTTGAGACCTCAATTGAGCTATATCGCCAGGTCATTATACAATGAATGAAGATCTTGGTTGTTTATGTTTAAAGTTCTAGATGATGGTTTTCTTGGTGAATTTGGTAGCCAAATGATGGTCATCTTAGTGGAAATGGAATGCAAGCTATTTAAGTTTTAGCTAGATAGTGTTGCCTTATTTATCAAGGTGCTTGAGGATGATGGTTATCTTAGTTGTAGTTGGATAGTATTGCCTTATTCACCAAAATTTTTGTTTGTCCACTTTTCTTGGGCCCATTGGATTTGGTTGTATCCTCCTTATCAAATGTCATAAGTTTAACTTTAACTTGATATCAAGAGTCTTGTGTACATTCTTATTTGTCTGTGCATGTGTGTTAATTAAAGCCAATGATTGTAAGTATTGTAATAGAGTAGTGGGTATCATTGTTAATAGATTGATTGACTAAAATATTACATTGTCAAACTAGTTGTAGAAATCACTACTAGTCATGTACTTCATTGACACCTCTGTGAAGATGGATATCTCATTGTGAGGGTGGTTGGAAGGAAAAGTAGGCTTGATACTTGGGTTGGCTTTCAAGTAAGTAAATTGCACTTGAAGTTAAATATTGGTGAAAGCTAACCCCTTGAGTTTAATTTACTTATCGAAGTGATTGTTATGATTAGGATGTTGTCTTGCACTTTAATATCAATTAGGTTATAGCAAGTAGGATTGATTAGGACTGATTGCTTACATAAATCCTTGGAGTGAGCTTATCTGAATTTTTAAGAATTTAGTAGGGCTACAAGTTCTTAGGAGGATGGTTGATCCCTATATTCCTATTAAGGGATAAAGAGAGGTATTATCAAATTGCTTTGAGAATTGAGATTGTAAGGTCTAGACAATTATATACGATATCTTAGAAGAAAAAGTTTATAATGCCCAATTCTAAGTTCTTGTTGAGGTCTCAAAGGAGGTCTATGCTGAGGTCTTTTCCCTTTATCCCTTTTCTGAAAGGGGGAATTGGATTGAAACTTCGCCTTAGGAGCAACCCACTCCATGTTTCTTGCCTTCTTCATGGCCTCCTGTAGGGTTGGTGGATCAAAGGCTTTAATCCAACCTTTGAGTGGTTCTGTCAAACCTTCACTGAAAAGGATCACCAATCTCCTCTCCGTGATTCCAGTAACCATGACTGAGAGTCTCTGAAACTCAGCTATGTAGGCATCAACTGTGCCATACTGCCTCAACTGTGAAAAATATTTGAAATGAATTTAGGATCCTTTTTCTCAAACCTCTCGATGAGCCTAGTGGTGAACTCATCATAAGTTGTGATAGACCGATGACCCAGAGTAACTAGGCCATGGTACCACCACTCGTGCGCCACCCCATCAAGGTGTAGCGTAGCGAACTTGATCGCCTCTTCTTCTGCCATGGGTCTGAGAGCTAGATAGTTATCCAGCTTCTGTATCCAAGCTAGGGCTGAACTGGTATCACTCCCGTCAAAGTGTGGAAGTGTAACCTTGTTGACAGCTTGGTACAAATCTCCTTGAGTTGATGGTCTTCTTTGATCATAGTGTCTCCCTTGTCCTTTGTTTTTCCTTTTATGATCCATAAAATCGTTATAGGACATATCCATCTTGATGTCGTTAGGGAGTGACTCATACTCTGCATGGCCAAGTCTCAACTGCTCCACGAATGAAGCATTCTCTTCGGGATCCGACTGAGTGTTAACAGGTGCCAAGAAGGTGGGTTTGAATGGCCTAGATGAGACATAAGTGTTGTTTGAAGTATGCTGAGCAGCATGTCCATCATGCTGGTTGGAAGCACTGTGCTCTCCTCTATACCCCAGTGTTGTTCTGTGGAATGGTGTTCTGGCCCACTTTCCCCATCATGAGCGAAACCATATCCATTAAGGCATCCATCTTCCTTTCAAATCTTTGTCCTGGACTGATGGATCTCTCTCTGCCCTTTCCACTATCGTCTTTGGTGCTGGTAACCCTCTCGTTACCCCCAACTGATCTCTCACCTTCTGCCATGTCTGTTTCTTGATAAGACTCCCAATGAGCCCTCAAGACTTTTGAAGCTGTCTGACCTTCTGGAGCCTGATAGGGCTGGAACTGTTTTCCAACCTTTTTGTCTTCCCTTGCAATGTACCTCTTTTCTCTGTCACTCATAGACAGATTGTTCACAGGATGGAAAGATCTTGGCTCTGATACCACTAAAATATTCTGAGCCAATTTTTTTGTTTTTTCAAATTACAAATTACAATCCATGCACCCGTTAAGGTTAAAAGATAAACCAAAACGTGCTGAAGCAACCTAACCAGAATGTACACCAGGATCCCGATGTGGGCAAGGTGTGAGCATTGGTCAGAGGATCTAAATCAAATTGCTTATGCAGGAACTCTAACCAAGAATGGCGCCGATGATGGCGAGCATATGGTCAGAGGATCTTCTATACTAAATGCTGAAATGGAACTCGACACCAAGTATGTGCTACCCAATCCAGAATGGAGTGAGGGGCGACCATATGGCGGAGTGTTACAAAGTACAATACTTGAAAGAAATACTGAAAAGCTGAAAGTACTCAACACCCAGAATGTGCTTTCTAACCTAGAATGGGATAGTAGCTACCATAGGGCGGAGATAAATTAAATGCAATTGCAAATACTGGAATTAGAATTGAGCATTACAATTTGATAAGCAAGATTATAACTGCTGTCAGTACTACTGCCAGCTTACAAAATATTAGACAATACCTTGCTATCAATACAATCGAGAGACATAGAGTTGCAACAATATTAATAGAATTCCTTTCAATAAACAATGAAGATTAACTCAGAAACTGCAATATTATGGCCAACCTGATAATCTGATTTTGACAGTCCAGATCTTCATATGCACAAACAGCAACCCTGCAACTCACCAATTTGCTCACAACTCTCTCAAAACTCACTCAAATCCCACAAAATAAGATGCAGAATAACCCTAGAAGGATGGCGACCTAAATAGCACACAGAAAACTGATCAACAATCTCTATTTAATTAATGCACGGAAATCAATGCAAGGGCAAGTGGTACGGCCCAGCAAGGAGTTTGACTTCTTAAAAATCCAAAGCTTCTCTAAAAAATATATAAAATGGAGAAAAGAGACGCCCCTTACAAACTCAGAGATTGATGCAATACCCAGAAGCAATATTTTTGTATTTTTTGAGATATGAATAAAAATATAAATCTGCTGTAACTAAAATGCAATTTTGGAATACCTCTAACATGCAAAAATCAGAAACTAAAGAGTTACAATGCTGATTACAATGCACTACTTCCAATGAACTCTTAAATCTATCCTAAATCACCACTAGTCGCTGTGTTGCAAGCAAGAAGCGATGCCCGAGCTAGGAGGCCTTTATTCCTCGAAGCAATTCCAGAGCCAAACCGGCAGCACAACAATACTGTAGACCAAAGATGCTCAAATGATGATCAAAGTCTTTCTTTTATAATTTCTCGTTGACTTCTCGAAACCCTAAACTCCTCTTCAAATCAAAAACCCTAATCTCTTTCAAAGATGGCGTCCATTTCCTTCAAGCTCAATATTGACTTTTTAAATAAAATCAATACTTTAATAAATGCGTCCACTTTATAGCTTGATTTGACTTTGGGTAAAATATAAAATATAAAATAATCTTTAATGAAGGCGCCACCCTCAAAAAGACCACTTTTCAAAACAACATAAAGTCAATAGACTAGGCCAAGGGGTCAACGTTAAAATATAACATTAAAACGTGACTTTTAATTAAATGGCTCAACTTATCTCTCCAATTGTGCCCCGAAGCCATAAATTAGCAAGCCGACTGATCAAACTGAAGTAGGAAGTCAACCATGCTGAACCCAACTGTAAAACTGCCAAAAATAGAATTTACTAAAAATAGTAAATTCCAGAAAATGCTTAGAATGCTGAAATGAACATACCATTGCGAAGCTCTCTGAAAACCCAGAAAGAATCCGCCATTGAATCCACCAACTCCGAGCAAAGACATCCTTAAAAATAGGAAACCCTAATTTTACCTTCCGACTAGCCTTCGGGTTTTCGGAAAAAGGCCAACGGCCACTGGAAAGATCAGGTTTGAGAAGGGGACATTACACATCCAAGCATTCAACTATCCAATAAATCAAGCAAAACAAGATTTAATTCCTTGGAGTGATGTGTTTGATTTCAGTCCTCTAAGGGAAGCCATTAAAGGTTTGGTGAGTTGTAGCAAACAAGTGTTCATTGATCATTCCTTCTATTTGTCAATTGTCTTTATCTTTCTATCAAGGTTTAATTACCAAACATGGGGCTTGACTAAGGCAAACCCCCATTCAATGATAAAAAAAATTTGTTCTCTTTGTATGTGCATATTTACAAGAGAAAGAAGGACTGAAATGATCTCGACAAAGAGCAATTTTGCAACATTCCATAAGTTGTTACCATTGTTGTCAAGCCATGGAAACTCGATTGCAGATGTTATTTCCGACTTTTCGACAATGAGACCTATGTCAAATTGAAGCCAAGATCCAGCATTAGAGGATTGTCAAAGCTTTTTCTAGACACCCCTCCCAAGACACATTCGCCAGGTGGGGTGAACCTGTCCTCCAACAGTACTTAGAACCAAATTTTAATGCTAGGTACATGTGTCCAGACCCTTCTTAGTTCTGCCTATAAACTATCGATTTGACTCTTGTAGCTTCGAGATCTTGCATTTTATCATCTAGGTCATATTATTCATAAGATTTAGTTGCATCAAATTATTTCCATTTAGTTCCAAATCTTATTATCCTAAAGAACCTAGAGATTCAGGTCTGATTGGTTCACCTTAGGGTTGATAGTCAATCTCTACACCTTATGATCTCTTAGATTTAATAAAATTGTGGGAAAAGGGACATCCTTGGTGTCTTAGTTCTTTGTATGAAGGAACTAGGACACCCTATTTGTGGAATATTTCCCCCTTTTCCCACAATTTCACATGGTATCAGAGCGTGGATTCAACAATCCCCTTCTTGATTTTTAAGGGTTTTTTTCTCAACTAGGGTTATAGAAGTAAATTTGAATTCTTTTTTACTTTTTTGTTTTTTTGATAACTTTTCGCTCGATTATCGAAATTGGGATAACAAGATATCGTCGAAAATCTGATTATGAGAACTATCTAATGGTGTTGGTTTGTTTCTTAGATTTTGTTGCTGGTACATTTTATCACTTGTCAAAGTAAGACGTGCCATTTTCATTTTTGAGCTCACAATTTTTATTTGTTTCTTAGTTTTTCTTGATTCCAACGATATTGGGACGGTCTTTCAGAGTTCTTTGTAGCCATCTATGCAAAAAAAATTTATATTTTTGTATAGGTAGAATTTATTCATTTTTTTGTGTCTTCACATTTTTGTGAATTACTTGGACATTGTAGCTTATGGGAACTCTTTGTTTGCACGGGATGACTTGTTTAAGGTTGTTCTATATGTATTTATAACATTTTGTCCTCTTTGTGCATTGTAAACATCTTTTGCATGTAACATCTTTTTTGTAGACGTATTGAGATAAAGTGTCATTCTGCTATATGTCCTTTTAGGGATTTTGCACATCCTATTGTGCCTATTATACTCGCACTATGATATAAAGTGCCATGAGTGGGCTATGAGTTTCTTTGTTTTGCCATCACACCTTTGTTAAGTGAGTGTTCCTTCCATGATAGCATCAAATCCTAGTGATTCTTTCCTCATGTGTGTGTGCCGTTGTTTGCACACCCTTTTTTTGTAGGTACTATTTTGTGCATGTTCAGATGTTTTTTGTTCTCCTTCATGCACTCTTTGGTTTCACACAGTTTCAGTGTACTTGTCTTGACTCTCCCTTTTTGTATTATGGGGGCGTTTCTATTGTTGGTGATAATGCTTTCTTGGTTTCATTTTGGAGTGATCTAAGTATCTAGTTCTTGTTCCTATGTACTAGGTGGATGAAGCAGCTAGTTACCCATGTATTTTAGTGATATGGAGCATTTATGTAATGGACATTCTTAGATTCCTATTTTTGGAGGTGACCTTCCATTTTTATTTGATCAGTGTTCTTCAGACTATTGGTACTTATGTCATTTGTATCTCTGAGTTCTAGATGATTGCCTTTGTTCGCTATCTAATTTGAGTAGTGTCATTGGGGGAACTCATGTAGGTTATTGTCTTCTTGATCCTGATCATCATTTATTTTAGAAGAGGTTATTCATTTCAACACTATATTAGTAATCTTTCAATAATTGTCTTCAATTTTTTCGTGCTCCAGCGATGTTCTTCATGTTCCTCTTTTTGGGGCATTGTTTTGGTTCGAGGGTTCATAGTCCTTCACATTATTTTGGAGGCTTTTCGGTCCTTCATTCACCTTTCTTTTTTTTGGAGAGGATTTTTTCCATGAGTTTTTCTCTTTTTCTCCAGTTGTGGGAGATTAGATTGTTTGTACACGTGTACCTTATCAAGCCTTGTTTGTTGGGACCCATCACGCATTCTCTTTTTAGTGTTTTTAGCTACTCCCTAAGTTCACCTTAAGAGGGGGTGTTAGAGTTGGTGGAACTTGTAAAATTTCATGGTTATAGCATGGTTTTGGTATTTAGAAAATTTTGAAATTCCTCAATTGTAATCAAATTAGGGTTTTTGAGTCTACAAGCTAGGGCCTTCTAAAACCCTTGTATGCTAAAACCCAAGTGTCCTTTTGTTTTATTATTGACATGCTTCACTTTTCCACCCAGTCTTTAAGTTACAACATGAGGGTATCGGTGTTGTGTGTTCTCGCATCTCCTTCTTGCTACAAAATGACACTTATGACTTTATTAAATATAATTATTCACCTTCCTAAAGTTTTGTGTTCCCTCGGGCAACTTGGACATGTGTCACGATATTGCATTGTCTCTATGGTTCACAGAGGCTTTGAATTTGTCATTTTCTAGCCTCACAAACTCTCGAAAGGATGATGCAGGTCTAATATTTCAATGGGCTAATGTCTTAGTCTAATGTTTTAATCTCACTCTGCCAATGTCATCCTAATATTTCAATGGGCTAATGTTTTAGTCTAATGTTTTAATCTCACTCTGCCAAGCCCTATTGTCTCGTCCGTGGCTGGTCCCCTTTTTCCTAGTCACTTTAAGTTGTTGAAATAAGCACATGTGTTTCACGGAGGCCCTTCTCTTCGTGGAGCTCTGACATTTTGACACATTCCTTCCCATGAAACAACAGAATCTTGACACGTATTATGCCATGTGCTAATTCCTATCGTGAAGGCTTCTTAGGCCTTTGTGGAGCCATGATGGGATCATTCTTTTGTTGCTATGAAGTTGTGAGATGGTGACAAGTGTCAGCATTGCAATGCTTCACGAAGAAGTCTTCTTTCGTGGGGGGTATGCTTTTGTCTTATTATCCCTTTGCAAGTCCACAAAATGGTGACACCTATCTGTATAACAAGAAAGGAGGTTGTCATTTTGAATCCGCAAATTCAAACTTACGCAATGGTTGTTAATCTTGAGATCGATGGTCCATATTCAAACCTAGCCAATGTCTCTCACTAGTCGTGCATTCAAGCACGCGAATAGTGATGGCAAATGGGATTGATATCTACCGAATTCAAGACTGCCAAGATAAAATACTTGGTTGAAATTCATTTCAATCACAAATGCTAAGGTGATCAAATGGAGCACTACGAGTTTCTAGAGAAAATGAGGGTTTTTTGCTGTAAAATCAGGGTTTTCAACGTCGAGCTAGACAAGTAAGTAATTTGAACTTCAAACTATAAATTGAAAGAAAAATTATGAGTAATGGGTGGTTATAGTCAGTTCAAAGTGGAAGAAAGTTAAATTACAATTGGTATATGTTGTAATTTTTTTGTAGAATTCTTATTTGTGAAGAATTTATTCAAACCCTAGTTTCTGTGAACCCTACACCCAAAAAATGGTTGAACATCAATTGGCAAGAGAAGGACTCTGGATGAGGAGATAATTGCATTGCTCCTAGGGTTAGGAAAGAAACTGATGGTTGGTCCAAGGTTGCGAGGTTTGATAGATAAACTCTTCGATAGGAATAGTGAGTGCAGAGACCCCATTATCACAGAACAAGGGTATACATTATTTAAGCATGCTTACAAGAAAGCCTTCTCAAAGAGACCAATTTGTAACATCTGAAATTTAAGTTTGGGAAAATTGGTGGTGTCTAATGTATTTGTGAATATGAAATTGGTCAGACAGCTCGCCATGGCATACAACCCTAACACAAGGTCTTTGTTCACAACGAGTGGTCGGAGCTTGTTACCACTTGATAGAGATTAAATTTATAGTCTTCTAGTTGGATCCCAATGCACAATTACCAATTGACTAGGTTGCATTGAGTAGAGAGTATGAAAGAAATAGGGATAGCTACAGATTTAGGTGGCTAGCATGCTTTAGGCCTTGAGAGGGCCAAGAAGGGAGTTATAGAGGTTTGGCAAGGGTGATTTGGAGCCCTTTTCCTATGATATTTTTGAGCGATACTTCTAGAAGAAATATTTTTCCTTGCTTTAGGTCCTTCGAATGGGTAGAAATATTCACATCCCTGTCAGCGTGATGGCATTGGCAGTAGATATTCAGAGTAGGGATGTAAATAGGTGCTATGACTTTGCAGGGTACGTGGCAAATCAATTAAACAAGTCCCTTTATGTAAATAAGAAAGATCCAATAGATGTCATGCACTCTAGTTACTATTCCCTCCTTTTGCTTTTGATTTTATATGTTGGGGTGCAAGTATGGCCACTACAACTTCAAATTACACCTATGGGGGAAAAGGGCATGGTGCTATCCGTCTGAGAATGGGCCTACATTTGGGATAAGGGCTGTTACTAGTCCAATTACTCATCCTTTGAAGAGTCGTTTTTGAAGCCTCTAAGGAGAGGGCTAGGCCTCCTCATAGATTGGAGATTATTATAGGAGATAAGAAGATTTTTCAGGCCAAAGGACCTCACCCTTGGAAGGGGAATTGGTTATAATTAGGGTGAGTGGTTCTTCTACTCAGATGCCACAATAATCAGAGTATATGGGACTCCAATGGCACCCCATGTGCTCCCTAAGGATGTCTCGAACATAATTGCATTTTTGGAGTTGATGTGGCAATTGAATGAGTCTGATAAGACTCATTTTAGAAACAATAAAAAACATGTCCTCCTCCTTGTCTCAGTTGAATTCTCTAATTTCATTGCCTTGTCAAGGGTTGGTATGGAGTTGATCAAGGAGAAGTTTCTCCCTTATAAGTTGAAGGTTGACAAGGTTAGGAGTTTTGACGAGGAGGGCTTCATCAATAGGGAAAGGGGAATTTACAAGTTGTTTGTCTACCCTCATTAGCCAGACAACATTGAGGACCTGATCAAGAATCGCTCTTTAGAGAGCCAGGTTTTCAAAAGGAGAAATTTATGGGTCAAGATTTAGATGGCAGAGAACGAGAGGAAAAGAGCAGATCTATGTTTCTAGGGGTGCTTCTTCTTCTTCCAAGGCAGAGGTGCCACCAAGTCCTCAACCTGTTACCCCTTTTCAAGAAATTGCTCTAATGACTGGATCTATGGTGGATTATCCACTTAATCTAGAGGGTTTAAATGGGGATTCCCTCGTAGTACAACAAATTCTCCCCCCTCCTAGGATGTTGATTGAGAGGCCCATTGATGATGGGCTAGTCATCAATTTTGAAACTGGTGGGCAGGTGGTGGATGATGTTAGGGCTATGGCATGTGAGGAGTTTTTGCAAGATGAATAATTCATCACCACCACCTGATTTTAAGGACCTTGACCTTAAGAACAAATGAGAGGAGTTAAGATTAACTCTCACAACAAGCAACTTATTTGAAAGAGAGAAGAAGACCAATAAGAAGTTTTGGTAGAAGGTGAAGGAGGAGATGGATGCTATGACCCCTGAAAGGGGTAGATAATTGGTAAATAAGGCAAGGAGTTTATTCCTCCTTGGTTGGGACATCTCCTCAACCATTTCATTTGATGTCATAAGGAGGCATGAGGGTGAGAATCCAATTTTGGGTTCGAAAGTACAAGCAAAGGACTTGTACTTTGGTTTTGGATTCCACCCTAGTCAAAATGATGACTATGTTGGATAATTCCAACCAATTGTGGGCTAATGTTTCATAGATGCCTCCAAGAACACCAGGTGCTTCTTCTTCTTCAAGGATAGAGATGCCATCAAGTCCATAGCCTGTTACCCCTTTGTAAGAAATTGCTGCAATGGATTGATCTCTGGTGGATTATCCACTTGATCTAGAGGATATGAATGGGGATGCTCTCATAGTACAACAGATGCTCCCCCCTCTTAGGATGTTGATTGAGATGCCCACTAATGACAAGCTAGTCATCAATTTTGAAACCGGTGGGTAGGTGGTCGATGATATCAGGGCTGAGGTGTGTGAGGAGTTTTTGCAAGATGAACAATTCATCACCACCTAGGAGTTTAAGGACCTTGTCCTTGAAAACAAGGAGAGGAGTTAAGATTAACTCTCACAGCAAGCAACTTCTTTGAAAGAGAGAAAAAGGAGACCATTAAGAAGTTTCGGTAGGAGGTGAAGGAGGAGATGGATGTTATGACCGTTGAAAGGGGTAGAGTGGAATGTGCACCCTTGTTTTTTTTTGTTTTCAATCTGCTGAGGTTGTTATTTTGTGTGTTTGAAGGTTATTGTTTTCTTCAATGTTTTTTCCTTCAAATATATTTTAATCATAAAGGACAGATTTCATTGAACATGAAACTAAGATTCTAAAGCTTTCTAAAGAGATTGAAATGACATGAACATTCAATTTTCTATTTTCAAATCAGAATAATACAACATTCTTTTCAGACCTGTTTGAGCTTGTTACAATAGCAAATAAGAGATTTGAAGACCACGATCAACTCCCAAGCAATGATGCTCGTTTTCTCTTGGCTTCCCAATGCCTTTGCCTCCTTTTTCAGCTTCACAAAGAACAATGACCAAACCCAACATTGCTGGTTGCAAACAAGGGTTTCACAGTAGCAAAGAGGTGCCCCTCTGAAAAGTTTGATTCACCTTAGAAAATCCAAATCTTCATAAAAAAATACAAACTAGTGCTTGAAATAATCGCAATGGAGAGACTCAACATTATTTCCAATACCCAGTTTGATTCTTCAGGTTGACTTAGAGGTATGAGCAAAAAGGTGGATTCTGACCCAAAAATGCAAAGCCCACAAAATGAAACCAAACACACAAAAATCTTTAGCAAACACACCAAAACTAAATATGAAGCATTCCACACAAAAAAAAATAAAAATATTGAAATATCCTCATTTTTCTTCACCGTAAATCAATGTTTGAAGCTCCTGTGATCTCAACTGTCTGTAAACACCAATATTTGGGGTGGATGTTTCACCACCGAAACCAGCCAATACGATGGAGGGTTCTCATCCTCACAACGCAGCCCAGGCAACCAGAAGACAATCCGGTGGCATTTCAATATGTCGTCAAAGTCTGGATGATGACAAATGAGAGCCAAACTTCATAATATAAGACTTAGGGCGAATGGACTTCAGAAATCTCTTAATTTTCAACATAAAACCAACACCATTCTCCCTTTGAAATATTTAACATTTAAATATTTCATTCCCTTTTCTCTTAGGCGTCCAAACATAAGGAGGGAAAATAATATTAATTGATCTTTTAAAAACAACTTAAAGTTGTTTCATTAGGCTCCTTGGTACACTTCAATGACCACTTTTCCCTCAATATAAGATATAATTTAACTTTATAAAATCACTTCAGCGGTCGAACAAGCAAATATTAAACTACAACCTTGGGCTCTCCAATTGAAAACTAGATAATAATGTTGTTGCAAGTACATTGTCCTGGGGCCAACTCCCCCAAAGGTGACTTACTATAAATAGCACTGCTATAAAAAGTAAGTATATGTCAAACACCTGAAACTGAGCGAAACTGAAGACCAATGAGGAAGTTGTGACAAACTGAGGATGGCAAGATCAAGACCGGTCACTGCTATAAATAGAAATCCCTTCGAAAACCCCCAAACTGAGCTGGTAAAAATAACACTTACTATAAATAGCATACTACTAAAAATAGTAAGTGACTCGAAATACATTTTGAGGACAAACCGGGTAATCGTAGCAACTTACTAAAAATAGTAAGTCTAGAAAAGGCTATCAAATGCAGATGCATGTCATACCACTGCGAAGCTCTCTGAAAACGCAAAAGGAATCCATAACCAAACTGTAAAACTTCGACATGCAAACCCCTAAATCCACAAAAAAGACCTCCAAACAATCGAAAACCATAATTCTACCTATGACTTTCCTACGACATTTGGAAATAGGTTAACGGTCACTGGGAAGTGTAGTGCTAAAAATGGGGACATTACAGTCCACCCTTCCCAATATTGCTTGTCCTCAAGCAATACCACCACAACTCCAAATAAATTTAACTTATCTGCATCCAAACAAGTAGTATCTGAGGGTCCCAAATAAATCTAGGAGGTCTGTAGCTCCATCTACTCAAAACTCTGTCCCGCGAGGGACCAACACATGAGGCCTCTTGAATAACTCCAGCAAGAAGAGTGATGAAATACCACAAAGACTCAATCCACTCAAAAAATGTCCCTCAAGAGAACCAAATTGAAGTGCTATAGGCATAAGCTCAAGTAAATCAACATTGGCTCTACCATCCCAAATAGTAGTTGCTCTCAAACTCAATGTGAATCTTGGGTTCCAAGTGAATCTAAGAAAGGAACCATCATGCTGAAGTTGTGTCACACTGGACACCACTATCAACCCAATGTGCTTGGACTGTACTCTCCTATCCCAAACTACAACAATCAATAAGCCATCAACCAGAACAATGTATGCCCTTGCTTCACTCACCAAAATGGAAGCAGATAATGGGAGCACTGTATCTGTGAAGGTACTCACAACCAGCTACCCCAACTCGAAAT
>VDFB02008952.1:58925-84974 GCA_007258455.2 Sequoia sempervirens | reverse complement strand
TAGAATAGTCATGTCGCTTTGTGTACCCCATTGGAACAAGTTGTGCCTCTTAATATATTGTTATGTTGTAATACTTAAGTATGTTATTATATTCTTTAAAAAAAAAAAATTGTTCCATTGTTTTAAGTTCCTTTGGGGTTTGCACGGCGGGGCGTGACATCATTCTTGGAGTCTTTTGAAAGAGAAGTGAATCAGGTGGCAGTTAAGTACAAACCTTATAGTTTCAAGGTGAATGAGGTGATCAATTTTGATTGGCCAACTGATGAAGAGTACAAGGTGGTCCAATTGGCTGGTGACACATGTGCTTTCTGGCCCGATGCTTGTTTGTTCCTCCTTTTTCTATAAGAAGGATTTCAAAGCCGGAAGTACGGGTTAGCAAGTTAGATATTTTTGGTCGAGTCTAGATGAAGTTGCAGAGAAAATTGTAAAGTCTGATGGTTTTAGAGAAAATGTAATTTAGGTTTTGAGTCATTCTGTAGTAGGTTTTGAATTCATGGGGATTTGATGTTTTATTACAGTACTAGCATTTGAATTGATATGATTAATTCAAACTCATGTCTCCCCATTGTACTAGCATATTTGAATTTTGAATAAAATGATCAAGGGTTGTTTCGTTCATCTCATTGTTGTGGTGTGTATGATTCTTGTTTTAGGTTTAATTCAAGGAATTAATTAAAATGCTTGAAAGGGATTGTAGGTGGATATATTCTGTATAAGCTTTTTTTTTTTTGTCTTATCTTATACCATTTTACGAGAATGGGGGTGCCAATGTACGAGAAGATCTTTGGAAACTAGGCATGAAAATTGAAGGTTAAAGAGAATGGGGGTGCCAAACTTATAGTACTCATTGGCACTTGGTCATCGATTTTCCATGAGTGCCCTCAACCTCGTCCTCGGTGCTAGTATTGACCTTGTTTTCACTCCTCTAAACTCTTCCTCGGCGCTGGCATTGACCTTATTTTCACTACTCCAAACTCTTCCTTGGCATTGGCATTGACCTTTAACTTCTCCAATTTGACGAGCTACAACCTGGTTTCATTAGCTTTTATAGTATGTTAATTAAGTTCAAAATTTTGGTGCCATTTAGCTAGGTTTTAATATTCTACAATATAGTTAATTATATATTAGCTATATTTTACATAATAAATAATATAATTATTCAACTTATTATAATTAGATATTATATTCTTTAACAAAATTATTAAATATGTATAAAATTATTATAATTAATAATTAATAATAAGTATATTTTTATATAATACAAAATATAATTAATATAATATATATTTAATATAATAGTAATATATATTAATATGAGAGAGAAACTAAATTTTGATTGGTTGTTTGAGTGTTCTATTTTATAAAAACAACACATATGGACTAATAGTTGAACACAAAAAATCTATTTGTTGTTATAAAAACAATACATAATGATTTAAAATACAACTTATATTGAATTAAAATGGGCCAATAGTTGAACACTATAACTTTTTCAAAATCCTTGAGATTTAATGGGAAAATACATGTTATTTATTGTGCTCACCTTTTATATTTGTAATAGGACAAACTATTAATATAAAATTATCCAATGCTTGTACTGATGGAACTTCAAATGTTGTTCCTAATTTTTCACTCATGCCCTACCTTATGTCACTGGTCTTTCATGGTGTTGGAAAATTTCTTAGGGTTGGAGTTTTAGCCAAGACACATGTCAACACTTTCTAACATCATTAAAAGGTAAGTTTATAATTATAAAAATTTAACATTAGAATTATTTAACATTTGAAATATAAAATTTAAATATTATATAATAATAGTTTATAATTTACTTATCTAGTATTTTGGATAATAGAAATTTTTTTGATTGATTTAATATTTTCTAAATTCATTATTGATTTTAAATCTTATAAATATAATTATATATCTTTAATCAATATTATAATTTAAAAATAATAATGAATATTAAACATCTTAGATTTTAGTATAACTTAAATATTAAAAAAATTAATGTATAAGTTTATAAAATATAGTATATATTTTTTTAAATAAAGATTTAAAGATTATTATATATGTATATTTAAAGATCCATAGAATTATCATTTTAACTATGATTAATTTCATATATAATTTTATCTTATCTTATCTTTTTAACAATTTTTTGGTATCTTACATAATTTGTTTTCTATAAGTATCATGTTGTATACTCTTTATATGGAAGGTAGTGTTTTTTCATGGAGCTTAATAAGTTTTAATAATTTTTAGTCATTTTAAAGATTTTTAATTTTTTATAAAGATAGGTCTATTTAGACTATTGATGGCTTATGTACAATTATGCATATTCTTTTATTTATTATATTTTTTGCAATATCATGTTAATCTTGATTAATCACATTATTTGTTTGTCATTTTTATTTGTTTTGTTGAAAAATATTTTATCTTTACTTTACATCTATGATAATTTCAAAATTATCAAAATTAAAAATTATAAATAAAAACTTATTTTTATTAATCTCTTGAAGTAGGTCCTAATCTTTTGTGGATTAATAACTATCTAAATAGCTATTTCTTCCTTTATTTTTTATACAAAGGTCATTTTCAACAGATATATCTAAGTTAGTTAATGCCATTTTGTCATGATATACTTCTTTGCGATGGTATTACTAAATCTAATGATTGATGAACATTTTTTCTTTTAAATTTATTGTTCTTGGTTGATTGTTGTTATAGACAAGTTGGTATGATTTCAAATTTCAATGTGTACCCTTATATATGGGAATTGAGATAAACAATGACACAAACAATAATGAAATTAAATTGATTGCTTTCCAAATTCATATTCATGAAAATGTAAGCATTTTTTCAAGTCAATAGGCATCTTGCTAAAGATAACTCTTGGCATGTTTTACATATATTATTAATTAATATAGGTATGCTAGTTAATTAAATTATTAACTATATTTTATTTTTATTATATATTGAATTGTTAAAAGATGTAAAAATCTTAATACTAAATATATAGAAAAATGGTTAAAAAATTACATATTTTTCAAAAAATAAAATATTAATATCTTTCTCTACTTATCTCTCTCTCTCTCTCTCCCCTCTCTCTATATCTCCTTATATCTCTATCTTGCCATCTCTCTCTCTCTCTCTCTCTAATTATTTCTCCCTATATATATATATCCCCCTGTAATACCCCTCATACTGTTTAGACTTATTATTTTCTGTGCTTTGGCTTGGATACTCTGATGATACTGTTATTGTTTGATGTGGTTAGTCAGATACTTTGATGATACGGTTATTGTTTGATATGGTTAGTTAGATGCTAGATGGTGTTGTTATTTCATTTTGGACATGATTACTTTATATGACATTCTGGTTGATTATATCAGTTGATTTTCTGCATTATGATATGATGCAGTGATTTAATTTAATATGTTATGAGATGATTGTTAGTTAGAAATGAAATTCATTGATTATGTTATAATTGTTAGAACAGGTGTGACGAAGGACAATATAGCATCACTCGTTCGCGAGTGCCCTGTTATGTTGCGATTCCTTCTCACAATGCAGTATTTGATTTAATGCTTTGATGTTATGTATATATGCACATGTACACAACTTCGTTTGTATGCAGGATTGCAGGTATAAGTCTTGATTCCACCTGCTTCGGCAGGACAGGGCGAGCACCAAATAACCCAACGGATAAATGTTGATACAGAGGTGATGATGAAGTCCTCTCGTTCCATGATGTCAGGTCGTCTCATTGTTTGGTTTAGTTGGTTTTTATGTTATTGTCGTCATTGTGTGTCGTGTTATGTGTTTTGTCTTATTTTTATTTATGAGGGCATTTATAGTTATGATTTAGCTTAATGATTGAAATAAATTATTTATTTTTAATGTTGGATTAATGGTATTTAAATGTTTAAATAATTTAGTTATTTTTGAAAATCATATATTTCAATTAATTAATAATTAAATATTAAATATGCTTAATTATTTTAATCAATTAAATTGGTGGTGGATAATTATGTGAATAATTTATTTAAAATAAATATGTAATGTGAGGTGCAAGAAAAGTTGCAAAACATGAATTAAAGTAATAAAACAAACAAAAGAATAAAAAAGACAGTGTGAGCCAATAGGAATTGAGAGTTGGGAAAAAGCTAGCTTTAAAGAATTAATTTTCTTTTAATTTTGGATTTTTGGAGAGTTTTGAAGAAATGGGCAATATATGTTATTTAATTAGGAATTTTTGTAAGTTCTCACACACACACAGAAGATCAGAAAGTTGAAGTTGCTCAAGTCATTGTTGAGTTCGTTCTAGACTAAGGAGTGGAATCGGATTCGAGGGCATCAGAGTCAAACAAGCATCTTCAAATTTGCATTGGACTCTAGGTTCCTCTCGTACCCTTTCTTTTATCTGTCTGCTTCAGAAAAGAAAAATATATTTTATTTAAAATGATTTTTGTGATTATAGAAAACTTCTGTTGAAAACTGAAAACTAGGGCAAATTATTAGACTAGAAAACAAAGAAAATCATAGTTAATATACTGTTTCCAATCTGTCAAAACCTTTAGTTTTCTAAAATCCTCAACTTGTCAGTATTAGCATTTAGAGAAAATAATTTCCTTATAAAAAAAAAATACATTTGAGGGTTTGTATATATGTGCTTGGGTGGAGTATTCTTTACTCTGTAATTTATTTGATTCTGTATAAACACAGAAAGTTTTATCCCTGTGCTTAAAGATCTGTATATATATGTTAATGTATATAATATATATATATATATTATAGTGTTATTTATATAACCTTTATTATAAATCAATCTACTCGATTTAAAATTCTTTACATTTTGTGTTCTAGATGGATTTGTGCGAATGAAATTCGCGTCCTCGTTTCTGTGTCTTATTCATAAAAATCGAATGCAATTTTAATAAAGTATAAATCACATTTTATAAAAAGTATTTATATTTTTTGTTGAAAACGAAATTGAAAATTTGTAGTCTATTTTCCGTGCCAGGCGTAGGGCCTTGTTTCGTTTTCCGTGTTTATATATTAATGTCAAAAATAAATAAAACAATGTATGAAAAAGTTGGATTTAGCAAAGTTTTTATTTATGTTAATAATGCATTGTATGGGGAGAGGGGGGGCGATGGCTGGGCCGTACCCCCGCCCCTGCCATAGTAGCTACGCTGCTGTACAGCAGTCTATAATGTGTATAGCAGCCCATAAGGGCCGCTATGTACAGCAGCCGTAAGGGCTGCGTACAGCCCGCGGCCAGTGCACAGTCGCGGCCGGCCTTTCTTTAAATTTCGTGTTTTTTTTATGTGTTAATTATTATATGATTTTTTTTAGATTTTTGTTATTTTTATTATATATATATATGTATGTATATATATTTATATATTATTATGTTTTTTAAATATAATTATAATTTTCATATTATAATTATAATTAGATTTTATAAGTAAATTTATAATCAGTTTACGCAATGATTATTTAGTCAAATGAAATTATATTTTTTTTTAATATTATTTATTTAGAGGAAATTTTAATTATTTAATTGTAATGTAAATTCATCACCCTTTAGGAGTGTAGTTTTGTAATGTATTAAAATGCTTAATTTTGTGTATAACTAAGTAGGTTTTATTTATTTTAAAATGGGCATTGTTTAATTCATTGTTTTGATTTAACAACTATATTAGACAAGATTTCAGTCTTTGGTTGTGATTGTAAACCTTGTTGAGGCAATTGGTTGTAATTATATAAACGGATTGGAACAAATGTAATAGTACAACCTTGTGAATGTGATGTGAGTTTTCTTTTCATGTTGTAGTTTTCTCGTTTAGTGTCGTCGATGTGGGAACCGTATTGGTCTGTGAAAATCTTGTTCCAGGGGCTTGTGATTAAAGTGTTATTTATCTTGGTTTATGCTTTGAGCGTTATTGGTGTTATGTTAGGAAGGGTTGGACGGGGTTGCAAGTCTTTTGATTATGTGCAGTTGCGAGATGGTTAATACCTCGTGTATCTGATTTTGGTTATATGATTTATATGTGTTGGTTCAACCCTTGCCTACTTTGAGATATGTTAGGGGTCATAGGAGGGAGAGTGGCTCTTTGTGGGTGCCGGCGCCTCGGATGAGGAAGGGCCAGGATAACCCGTGAAAGAGTAAGTTAAACAAGTGATAACCTAAACAATAGATTTAGGGGGTTGGGTAGTTTAAAAACACAAGATAATAAAACTTTGGATTCCTCGGCTATGCATTAGGGCTACCTTAGACTAGTGATAGACTGAGAAGGCCGTGGTCGGCATAGTCATAGCCTTGTCTTCATGAGAGACTATTGGCTCCGCATCAGCTACCCTATGGTGTCGGCGCCTCAGTTAGGAGGAAGGGCCAGGAGATCCATAGATGGGTGCCGACACCTCAGTTGGAGGAAGGGCCAGGAGAATCCCATGAGAGCGATGCGATGACACTCTCCACTTGACACCCTTGTGCTTTGTTTTAGTTGCCTCTGGATGTTATCTCTTTGTGATGTTTCTTTGAATTCTTGTGAATTGATTCATGATTGTTAAGTGATAGTACTTCATGTTATCGTGATGAGTTCTTGGTTTTATCTTGTCATGTGATTTGTGAAAGTTGATGGTTGTTCATTGTTTGAGTTGTACTTGTTTTGTATGATGTGGTTGAGTCGGTTTGACATTCATGGTCGGGTTCACTTCCTCGTCACCTCTGAGCATGGGGGGTGAGTTACTTGTAATTCACATGGTTGGGTGGAACGTGCTCCGCACCCGTTGGGTTCCCCATCAGCGTCTTGTCTTCTCAGCATTCCGCAGTAGAGTTGTACCAGTGATCTGTTGTACTTCATATTTCATTATACTTGTATCAATCCCCATGTTAGGAAGTTCAATGTAATTCAGTATCAAAGATTGTAATGTAATATTGAAACAATGATGTAATAGTTAGGTTTAATTGTATCTTGTTAAAAGATTTATCATGGATGTAATTATGCAATGTTTATCATACTCGCATCATGGCTATTGGATGTATCATTGTATATGGTTATCATAAATTAAATGGTTATGTTATATTCTTTATCTATATTCTATTTTGTGGTTGCAATGTAACCTCGCGTGCCCCAGAGAACCAAGTGTATTAATGCTATGTGTTATGCTATGTGGTTGTGGTTTAATGATATTGTATGTTTAATTCTATTGTTTTAAAAAAAAAAAAATTTGCGTTATGTGTGTTCTCTGGGGTTTGCACGACAAGCGTTACAACTTGGTATCAGAGCCAAGGTTGCAAACGCTAGGGTCTTTGGGTAGTGTAGTCCATTAGGTTACCGTTTGTGCAACTCTTGAGCTCATGTGGTACTTTATCTTGTGGCACAGAACTATGCCTCGAGGTAGAGGACGTGGCCGTGCAAGAGGCCGTGGTGCCGGACATGGAGCAAACCGGCGAAGCCCCTCAGTTCCTAGTTCCCATGGCTCTGAGCATGAGGAACAGCAGAGTCTTCATAGCATTCCATCAGGTGGCCAGAATCCAGCACAGCCAAGTCTAGACGGTCAATTATAGCATATACTTGGAGAGATTCTTGACCGTTTGGGACCCAGGCCAGATGAGGTGCACCAGGTTGAGAGGGAGAGAGAGAGGTCTCTGAGGCGCAGGGATACAAATGTGGTTCCGAATGTAGTCATAGCAGGCCATATGAGAGATCTGATGAGGGCACACCCTCCTACTTTTGATGGTTCTGGAGGAGGTCTTGAGGCTGAGACCTAGTTAATTGACTTAGACCGTTGCTCGCCATGCACCCCTACGGTAGCAATACCAAGGCACGGTGCGCAATTATGCACTTGCGAGGCTTCGCGTCTACTTGGTGGCGCCTTGAGGAACATAAACTGCATCTTGATCTCAGTGTGGTTACTTGGGAGTTGTTCCTAGACAGGTTCAGAGCTTGTTTCCTCTTAGATCACTGGAGGTAATGCAGGGCTGACGAGTTTCATGATCTCAAGCAGTTGTCTATGTCAGTGGAGCAATATGAGAGGCGCTTCTATGAGTTGAAGCAGTATGCAGGGATTAGCCACGATGAAGGCATGTTAGTGCAACATTTTGTTCAGGGCTTAAATTCCCGCATCAGTGGTGGCGTACGAGTCTTCGAGCCGAAGATGATGGAAATGGTAGTTGAGAAGGCTCGCTTAGTGGAGGAGAATTTGGCCATGGCTTTGGGTGGTCACATTGGAGTACAGATTGGTAGCATGCCCACACCTGGTTATGTTACTCATGGAGGTCAGTCGCAGGGAGCAGGAGCTTCTAGGAACAGGAATCCACCTTCTAAAGGGGTTCAGCAACATCAGCAGCAGTAGCAGTATCAGGAACAACAATCACAGTCGAAGCATGAAAACACTCAATCTCAACAGGGTGGCAACTCTCAGTTTCGCAGGGATCAGAACAGGAACCGGATTCATTAGGAACGTTTTGTACAGCCTGCACCTAGTTTCCAGTCAGCACCAAGTCGAGGGAGTTTTCAGCAATCCAATGCTCCATCCGAGGGTAGAGGATTTGGCCAAGGTACTGGTTGCTACTCTTGTGGGCAACAAGGGCATATCGCTAGATTGTGTCCACAAAAGGGCACTTTTGGATTTAATCAAAGACCTGCCGCTTCTGAGCCGACAGTGGGAGATGCAGGTAGATCTCATCGAGTGTTTTCTGTTGTCGACAATCGCCAGGGTGGATACCAGGATGTAGGTGCAGAGGCTTCTGGTAGAGGACGAGGTTCTGGCTTCAGAGCTCGCGAGTGAGCTTGAAAGGGTTTGATGGTGTCCTAAATGTTGTGATCTTGGCATCATGGGAGGATCTCTCCCTTATTTGAGAATCTTAATTTTTCTTTTTATTCTGTTATTTAATGGCTTCCAGGAGTAAGCCATATCCTAGGGGGGAGGATGTAATACCCCTCATACTGTTTAGACTTATTATTTTCTGTGCTTTGGATTGGATACTCTGATGATACTGTTATCATTTGATGTGGTTAGTCAGATACTTTGATGATACAATTATTGTTTGATATGGTTAGTTAGATGCTAGATGGTGCTGTTATTTCATTTTGGACATGATTACTTTATATGACATTATGGTTGATTATATCAGTTGATTTTCTGAATTATGATATGATGCAGTTATTTAATTTAATATGTTATGAGATGATTGTTAGTTAGAAATGAAATTCATTGATTATGTTATAATTGTTAGAACAGGTGTGACGAAGGACAATATAGCATCACTCATTCGTGAGTGCCCTGTTATGTTGCGATTCCTTCTCACAATGCAGTATTTGATTTAATGCTTTGATGTTATGTATATATGCACATGTACACAACTTCGTTTGTATGCAGGATTGCAGGTATAAGTCTCAATTCCACCTGCTTCAGCAGGACAGGGTGAGCACCAAATAACCCAACGGATAAATGTTGATACAGAGGTGACGATGAAGTCCTCCTGTTCCATGATGTCAGGTCGTCTCATTGTTTGGTTTAGTTGGTTTTTATGTTATTGTCGTCATTGTGTGTCGTGTTATGTGTTTTGTCTTATTTTTATTTATGAGGGCATTTATAGTTATGATCTAGCTTGATGATTGAAATAAATTATTTATTTTTAATGTTGGATTAATGGTATTTAAATGTTTAAATAATTTAGTTATTTTTGAAAATCGTATATTTCAATTAATTAATAATTAAATATTAAATATGCTTAATTATTTTAATCAATTAAATTGGTGGTGGATAATTATGTGAATAATTTATTTAAAATAAATATGTAATGTGAGGTGCAAGAAAAGTTGCAAAACAGGAATTAAAGTAATAAAACAAACAAAAGAATAAAAAAGACTGTGTGAGCCAATAGGAATTGAGAGTTGGGAAAAAGCTAGATTTAAAAAATTGATTTTCTTTTAATTTTGGATTTTTGGAGAGTTTTGAAGAAATGGGCAATATATGTTATTTAATTAGGAATTTTTGTAAGTTCTCACACACACACAGAAGATCAGAAAGTTGAAGTTGCTCAAGTCATTGTTGAGTTCGTTCTGGACTAAGGAGTGGAATCAGATTCGAGGGCATCAGAGTCAAACAGGAATCTTCAAATTTGCATTGGACTCCAGGTTCCTCTCGTAGTCTTCTTCTCATACCCTTTCTTTTATCTGTCTGCTTCAGAAAAGAAAAATATATTTTATTTAAAATGATTTTTGTGATTATAGAAAACTTCTGTTGAAAACTGAAAACTAGAGCAAATTATTAGACTAGAAAACAAAGAAAATCATAGTTAATATACTGTTTCCAATCTGTCAAAACCTTTAGTTTTCTGAAATCCTCAACTTGTCAGTATTAGCATTTAGAGAAAATAATTTCCTTATTAAAAAAATAATACATTTGAGGGTTTGTATATATGTGCTTGGGTGGAGTATTCTTTACTCTATAATTTATTTGATTCTGTATAAACACAGAAAGTTTTATCCCTGTGCTTAAAGATCTGTATATATATGTTAATGTATATAATATATATATATATATATATATATATTATAGTGTTATTTATATAACCTTTATTATAAATCAATCTACTCGATTTAAAATTCTTTACATTTTGTGTTCTGGACGGATTTGTGCGAATGAAATTCGCGTCCTCGTTTTTGTGTCTTATTCATAAAAATCGAATGCAATTTTAATAAAGTATAAATCGCATTTTATAAAAAGTATTTATATTTTTTGTTGAAAACGAAATTGAAAATTCATAGTCTGTTTTCCGTGCCAAGCGTAGGGCCTTGTTTCATTTTTCGTGTTTATATATTAATGTAAAAATAAAATAAAACAATGTATGAAAAAGTTGGATTTATCAAAGTTTTTATTTATGTTAATAATGCATTGTATGGGGAGAGGGGGGGCGACGGCTGGGCCGTACCCCCGCCCCTGCCATAGTAGCTACGCTGCTATACAGCAGTCTGTAATGTGTACAGCAGCCCATAAGGGCCGCTGTGTACAGCAGCCGTAAGGGCTGCGTACAGCCCGCGGCCAGTGCACAGTCGTGGCCGGCCTTTCTTTAAATTTCGTGTTTTTTTTGTGTTAATTATTATATGATTTTTTTTAGATTTTTGTTATTTTTATTATATATATATATATGTATATATATATGTATGTATATATATTTATATATTATTATGTTTTTTAAATATAATTATAATTTTCATATTATAATTATAATTAGATTTTATAAGTAAATTTATAATCAGTTTACGCAATGATTATTTAGTCAAATGAAATTATATTTTTTTTAATATTATTTATTTAGAGGAAATTTTAATTATTTAATTGTAATGTAAATTCATCACCCTTTAGGAGTCTAGTTTTGTAATGTATTAAAATGCTCAATTTTGTGTATAACTAAGTAGGTTTTATTTATTTTAAAATGGGCATTGTTTAATTCATTGTTTTGATTTAACAACTATATTAGACAAGATTTCAGTCTTTGGTTGTGATTGTAAACCTTGTTGAGGCAATTGGTTGTAATTATATAAACGGATTGGAACAAACGTAATAGTACAACCTTGTGAATGTGATGTGAGTTTTCTTTTCATGTTGTAGTTTTCTCGTTCAGTGTCATCGATGTGGGAACCGTATTGGTCTGTGAAAATATTGTTCTAGGGGCTTGTGATTAAAGTGTTATTTATCTTGGTTTATGCTTTGAGCGTTATTGGTGTTATGTTAGGAAGGGTTGGACGGGGTTGCAAGTCTTTTGATTATGTGCAGTTGCGAGATGGTTAATACCTCGTGTATCTGATTTTGGTTATATGATTTATATGTGTTGGTTCAACCCTTGCCTACTTTGAGATATGTTAGGGGTCATAGGAGGGAGAGTGGCTCTTTGTGGGTGCCGGCGCCTCGGATGAGGAAGGGCCAGGATAACCCGTGAAAGAGTAAGTTAAACAAGTGATAACCTAAACAATAGATTTAGGGGGTTGGGTAGTTTAAAAACACAAGATAATAAAACTTTGGATTCCTCGGCTATGCATTAGGGCTACCTTAGACTAGTGATAGACTGAGAAGGCCGTGGTCGGCATAGTCATAGCCTTGTCTTCATGAGAGACTATTGGCTCCGCATCAGCTACCCTATGGTGTCGGCGCCTCAGTTAGGAGGAAGGGCCAGGAGATCCATAGATGGGTGCCGACACCTCAGTTGGAGGAAGGGCCAGGAGAATCCCATGAGAGCGATGCGATGACACTCTCCACTTGACACCCTTGTGCTTTGTTTTAGTTGCCTCTGGATGTTATCTCTTTGTGATGTTTCTTTGAATTCTTGTGAATTGATTCATGATTGTTAAGTGATAGTACTTCATGTTATCGTGATGAGTTCTTGGTTTTATCTTGTCATGTGATTTGTGAAAGTTGATGGTTGTTCATTGTAAGCTTTGAGTTGTACTTGTTTTGTATCATGTGGTTGAGTTAGTTTGACATTCATGGTCGGGTTCACTTCCTCGTCACCTCTGAGCACGGGGGGTTAGTTACTTGTAATTCACATGGTTGGGTGGAACGTGCTCTGCACCCGTTGGGTTCCCCATCAGTGTCTTGTCTTCTCAGCATTCCGCAGTAGAGTTGTACCAGTGATCTGTTGTACTTCATATTTCATTATACTTGTATCAATCCCCATGTTGGGAAGTTCAATGTAATTCAGTATCAAAGATTGTAATGTAATATTGAAACAATGATGTAATAGTTAGGTTTAATTGTATCTTGTTAAAAGATTTATCATGGATGTAATTATGCAATGTTTATCATACTCGCATCATGGCTATCGGATGTATCATTGTATATGGTTATCATAAATTAAATGGTTATGTTATATTCTTTATCTGTATTCTGTTTTGTGGTTGCGATGTAACCTCGCGTGCCCCAGAGAACCAAGTGTATTAATGCTATGTGTTATGCTATGTGGTTGTGGTTTAATGATATTGTATGTTTAATTCTATTTAAATAAAAATAAAAATTATTTGCATTATGTGTGTTCTCTGGGGTTTGCACGACGGGCGTTACACCCCCTCTATCTCCCTATCTATCTATATATTTATTTCTCCCTCTATCTCTCTCTATATCTCTATCTATTTTTATCCCTTTGCCTCTCTCATTCTATATTCATCCCTACCTCTATCTATAGGGAGAGATACAAAGGTGAAGCATTGGACCTTCCCAAAGATCCACCAATCTCAACACTACTCCCAACTATTTTGAGCATTTAAGTACATATTGTATGCTAGATTAGGAGGCATGTTTCAAAGCTCATATTTATTGATGCAAAATAGGTCCAAAGTCACAAATTTGATGTAGAGTTAGTTATAGTTTTGAAGAAAATTTCAAGTGCCACATAGAGCAAAGATATTCCAATTTTTTATATCATCATGTCATCAAATTTGGCACTTCATCAACATTTGTATCTTCATCAACATTAACAAAAGCAAAGGTATGTATTTGAATCCCTTGCATTTAAATTTTTTTATATATAAATATTTTAATATTTTCCCTCGAATCCATAATATATATATATATATTACTGTGTATTTATTTATTGCAATAAACAATTAACCTAAGTAACACATTAAGAATTATAAGGATTTGTGTTTGGAAAAAATGCATAACAATTTTTTTTGTTGGATGTCGTGTTGTATAGTTTAGAAAAGCTCAAAATATGAATAGTATTTTAAGGCCATATATTATGGTAGCTTATAATGCAAAAGAAGGAAGGAAATCTATTATCAATTTCAATCTACAATTTAATACCATATGAAAAAACACATGTAGTATTATCTAAAACTAATTCTTGACATATTAATTTTATAAAATACACTTACCATACAATAAACTTCTTCCAAGAAAGAAACCCTAAGTGAACATTAATTGAACCCTAATTGTAGATTCATAACTCTAATCATAACCCTAAGGGAACACTTATTAAACAATAGTCCTAATTGTACTATAACCCTAACTTTGAACTATAGTTGAACTCAAATCCTAACCCTAACACTAATTCTTATCCTAATTGAACCTTAACCCCAACCCTAATTTTAACCTTGACCCTATTTGAACTCTTATTGAATTCATAACCTTAATTAAACCCCAACCTCATCCTCAATCCTAACCCAAATTGAACATTAATTGAACCCTAAACCTAACCCTAAGTGAACATTCATCCTAATTGAACTCTTAACTTTTTAGTTGAAAATATTAAAGTGCCTTAGATTTTCCCATTCATCGTCATTTATCATTCAATTCCTAATAGAACTCCAAAAATTTATACTTTTATAATGTTTTAATACACACCTAATATTAAGGGTTTAGAGTTTAAGGGTTAAGGGTTTAGGGTTAAGGGGAGAGAGATAGAGGGAGTGAGTGAGTGACCCATTTACATATTATTCTTTTATTCTTCGTCAGTTAAATATTTAGTTACCCATTTACTATTAGTAGAAATGACCCAAGAATTTAATAGAATAGACTACTCATATAATACCTTGCATTATGGAGCTCAATTCTCTGATATATTACTGCTTATCAAATCCTTTGTAAATAATTGTAAACTTATTACTACATTTAAGCATTTAATTGATTTTCTTGAATCAAAACAAAAACATAGACACACAACTGAACAAATTCTCAAAAGAAGAATGAGAACTTCATTAACATTTCATTCAAAATTCACTAAAATCCACATAAGGAGAGAAAATATATTAGAATTATACGTTTATTCATGCTTATAAGTCATAGCTGCATATAATTTAAGATAATTTGCATATATCCATCCAAAACTCAAAACAGGTTATCTATTCTATTCCATCCGCTTAGGGTTTTAATAGACAATGGCACCACAAATATCACTTCCTCATCAGAGGATAGATATCTTTCTACCCATATATTCAACTCAAAACCTAGCTAGAGCTTTCATCAAGTAGCCTTGAATTCCCTTTTATATGACAAGAGAGCAACAAGCTTCGGGCTCAAAAGTAATTTCACCACAAATTTTCATTTGAACAAAATCTCCATTGCATTTGACTTTCATTACAAAACTTCCCACACGTTGAATTTGCAAAACATATATAGTGCATGAACTGGGGTATCGTAAAAGAATAGGGAACACAAATTGTCATCAAAATCCCCTTGTCGCTATCCACACAAAAAAACCAGGCAACCAAATTGCCACAAAGGCACCACAACTTCTTATTTACCCACCACCCTACCCTTACCAACACTCAGACCCTAGTATACACGCCCACTTCTAGTTGTTGCCTAATACGGTAGACCCTCAGCCTCCTCTTCTTTCTTGTCCTTGCCCAATAGTCCATTTGCTTAGGGTTTTAACAGTTGATGTGCCCACAGATATCATTTCCTCATTAGAGGGCAAACCGTGATTGAAGCGACTTAAATACCGATAGTAGTCTGAGTCGGTCTCAGTTACATCATCAGAAGTGTTGCTTGTAAGGTCAATGGGTGAGTGTTGGCCGCATCCAGAGCACACTGACTACTTGCCTTTGTCATCTACCAGTTGAACAACAATGTCCTAGAATTGCAACCTTCTACTACAACCAAAGTAGTAGAAGGTTGCAATTCCAAGATGTTGCTACTCAACCAAAGCACCTTCCTGAATAGCAGGACTGAGCTTTTGTGAGGTCAAACAAACAAACCTCCTTACTAACTTACTCATTTTCTCTTCTCAGACAAGCACTCAAACTTGATTAGACTCAGCCCACAAAGTGCTCTAACTACTACAAGAATGACACTATTAGCAGTTAATTCCTCTTGTATTTATTGTGCGAGGTAATGGCAACCTTCATCAATGCTTAGTAAATATGCATGTGCAAACATGGAAATTTGGCAGAGTATGTATTGTCACCGTTTAACTAGAGCTGGATGAGAATCCAAAGATCACCCTTCATGATTTCCAACAACAACATCTTCACAGAGATTGAGATTGACATGACTACACAAGCAAGGAATAATACATTAATGCTTCACCAACCTTCATCTTCCTCCTGCGAGCTAGCAGGGAACAACAAAGATTTACATTAGCTTTTGATCTTGGTTGTCAATCTAAAACCACAGGTTATGAGCTCAATAGTGGAGATTGGGCCCCACATTCCATACAAGACATACATCTACCTTTTCCTGACCTCACGCCAAATAACAGGGTGACACCTTAGGTCTGCGAGTTGGCGGGGTAAAATCGAGATCTTCTCCCATATCTTCAAATCTGGAAAACCTACACATTGCACGGTTAGTATTTAATGAAATGCTTTCGCTAAGTCATCGGTGACATGACCACTGGAGTTAATGGCTTAGGCTTACATCACCGGATTAAAATTAAAACCCAACTTTTATTTTAATACTTTATTTCCCCCATAGGGTTTTATTTCCTAAGTCTTGGTTGGCCCTGTTAAATTCTTATCCCAACCCTAACAAAGAACAAATGATTAAGCTAAGGATTGTATTTGTTGTTATAACTTTAGATCTAGAGAATTCTTAATTACCAATTATTATTTGTGCATTTGTATATGAATCGAATTGAATGCCTTTCCATATCATTATGGAAAATTTTTATTACTACAATCTAACTCCTAACACTAATTAAACCTTGACCCCTAACACAGTTGAATTTCATTATTATAACCCTAACTCTATGATGGTGAATTGTATTGCTAACCCTAGGTATTGTTGAAACCTAACCTAATTGTATCAAAGCCTAGAGACTCTAATTGAACCCTAACTCCAATCCTAGCCCTAATTTAAGACTAACCTTAACCCTGACCTTAATTAAACCCTTATTGAATTATAACCCTAATTGATCCCTAACCCAAATTTAATACTAATTGAACCTTAACCCTAAGTGAATAGCAACCTTAATTAAACTCCAACCATAATCCTATTTGAATTTTGACCCTAATCATAACCATAATTCAACCCTAACCCTAAACATGAGTTCAATTAAGTTTAAGGTTCAAATAGGGTTAGACTTTAATTAAAATTAGGTATAGGATTCTATTAGGGTTAGGGTTGGGGTTGGGGTAAAGATTAAGGTTCTATGATAGAGCTTGGGGTTAGTGTTAGGCTTCAATTGGGGCAAGGGTTAGTATTAGGGTTAGGGTTATGGTTCAATTAGGGTTTCATGAATGTTAGTTTTAGAATCATAGTTATGTTTAGGGTTGGATATAAAATTAGCGTTAGGTTTGAAGTTAATTAGTGTTAGTTTTAGGGTTGGGGTTATGGTTAGACTTATAATTAATGTTAGTATTGGGATTAGATTCTATCACTTTAATAAAAATAATCTTCTATAAATTTATTCAATTTTTTTTTGAAATTATATAATTTAAAATATTTTCAAATTTACCTATGTTGATATATGAGAGATATAGCAATTCTAAACTCTATACAATTTATAGTTAACTTGACATTGTGTATAAAAAGGTTCCAGTTATGAATGTTATAATATAAAAAGTAAATGTGTTTTTCAATGTTTATTTGTCAGTTTAAAAGATGTGCCAATAATGTTGCAATCACTAATGATTAATTTTTTCTTGATGGTTAAAATAGATTGGTAAGTAAATTTATCTATAATAAGTAAATTTATCATTGATTTTTTCTTGATAAGTAAATCAATATTTCATAAATTTATCTATAATTCTTATTTATTTTTTCTTAATTATATTAAATTATATTTTATTAAATTGTTAAAAAATTTAAGTTGCTTATAAATAATTTTATGTGTTTTTTATAATTAAGTTGATATTATGTATAAAAGTTTTAAGTTATGAATGTTATAATATAAAAAAGATAAATTTGTTTTCAATGTTTATTTGTTAGTTTGATGTGAGAATAATGTTGCATAGTAATGATTAAATTTTTCTTGATTGGTTAAGTGATATTGTGAAATTATTCTATGTTAATTTAATGTTATGAATGTTATATAATATAAAGAAAAATATTTCTAATATATTTTTAATGCATCTTTATATTTTATAAACAAACATCTAAAATAAAAATGTGATTGTAAAAAAAATACAACTTAATGAGTGAACATACATTTAAAGTTAAAAGTGAAATTATAAAATAAATTGTAAATTTATTTTAATTTTCTTCTATAAATATAATTTTTTTATTTGTCGTCCGCCTAGTAATTCCCACTTCTCCTTTTAAAGAATGTTTTATTTTGCAATGGTTGATTTAGTGCTGCCGTTGATCTATTTCCTATAGATATCAACGGTGCCCGCCATCCCATGATTGGGAATTGAAGGATCGCGGAATCACAGGAGAGTGCCACGCATCCTATCTAGGGGATCAAATTTGAGCTATCACTAACCAACTACCATTTGATCTAAGTCGTTCCCCGCCATCATGCGATGGTGCTTAGGTTGATTGTGAAATCATGGGCAGGTGCCACGTGTCTCATCCGATGAAGCCTAAAGAGTAAAGGAAACACTAGCTAGCTTTAAATGTATTAAGGGGTGGATTGCTAAAGTGTTCTCTATATGCACATGTTCTAAATTGATATATATGTTATAATCTCACTGGAAAAGTTGCTCGAAGGTTATCAACATGGCTAGTGACTATGTTAAAGGAACGAGATCAATGATGCCCGCTATCCCACGATTAGGGATTACAAGGATCGTGATATCATGAGTGGGTGCCACGTGCCCTTACTAAAGGATGAAATCTGTGTGACCATTGATGAGCTGTCTCTTCCAGATTGACGATGCCCGCCATCCTGCAATTAGGAATTTTGGGATCGCGATGTCGTGGGTGCTGTAATACCCCTCTGTGTTGGTTGTTCTGAACTTTTGTGTGAGTATCTCTGTGTGCTTCATTGATTACTATGTTATTTGATTATGTGGAAAATATAATATGTTAGTAATCATGTTTAAATAATTAATTAAATCATAAGTGATTTGTAAAGTTATTTAAAATATGATTAGAAATTTAAAATAAGAATCAATCAAGTTAAATCAAATGATTTAGAACAAATGATCAATCAAACAAATTCGTTAAAAGTAAAAGTGATATTTTTAGATAAATTGATTTAAAATGTTATGAACAAATAATCTTGAAAAGATAATTATTATAATAAGAAATTTAATGGATACTTATTTAGAATCTTGCAAATGGTTGATTTTAATTATTCTAATGTGGAAGTAATTAATTAATAGTGTACTGTGAAGATAATGAATTTATATTCAAATAAAAGTTCAATTTTGTGGATTTAAATTTATTTAGTTTAATCAAAATGCATGATAAAAGAAAATGAAATATAAATACATGAAAAGGCAACAAAAAGAATTAAGGATTAAATATTATTTTGATTTATTTCTTGAAATGTGACTTTTGGTATTCTCAGGAAGAGGAATGGAAGGGACTTTTGTGTGTGATTTTATTTAGGGGATTTTTGTTGGTAAGGGGTATTCTCTTTCGAAGGGATTTTGGAGAATTTGGCAGTCATTTTTCTGTTATAGTATTGCATTCTTTTATTCTTCTGAGAATTCATTTGAGGATTAAGATTTAAGTTTGAGGGAGGATCTTGGAGCTGCTGCTAGAAGGATTGGATCAGCATGAAGGATAAACCTTCTACAATTATCTACAGGCGCAGGACGCCAGGTTCTCCTTCTTTTAAATTATCTTCTTTCTATAGCATCAAATGAAATAAGAATTCTTTGTTCTGGATTTGAAATCTAATGCATGTAGAAAACTCTCGAATTCTTCTAAATGTTTTGGACTATGTTTCAATCAAGAAAATTTTACCAAGGTTCAGGATTTTAGTTGATTAAATGAAATTATTTGTTGGGTTTTGGACTGTTGTTTATTATAACAAAACTAAGACTGGAATTCTGGAAATAACCAGTAATACTATAGTTTTGGCTGGGAAATATAATTAATAAATTTAAAATAATTTTTTACTAGAAAAAAACTGGGTTGTGTATATTCTTGTTTACATTTAAATATACACCGAAAAATTGTACAGTGTATATCTGTCTCTATTTTTGAAGTATTTGAAATACAATATATATATAAATATATATATGTATATATATATATATATATATATATATCTATTATATTTGATATATACATATATATATATATACCCATATATATATGTATATATATATACGTTGATAAAATATTGATTGTAAATTTATTTATTTTTGAAATTCACCGTATTTCCCATCGAAATTTTGCATTTGGTTGTTATTATTAAACCACCGACTGAGTGGTGGTTCGGCCTCAGCTGTACCCACCACCTAGCCGGGGGTTGGTACCCATGCGGCAGTCTGCGGACTGTCTGCAACAGTCCTACGGATTGCTGCGAACAGTCCGTAGACTGTCCGCAGCCGGGCGCTTTTCCCCATGGCTGTGTATGGGTTATAATGCCCATTCGAAATTGTATTTGTTTTACTTTGTAAAAACATGAATTTCTAATTATATTTATTGTGCAAAATTACTTTTATAAATATTTATATATATATATGTATATATATATGTATATATATATATATGTTTATATATATATGTATATATATATAGATATTTATATTTGTATATAGATAGTTATTAACTTTCTTATTCAGATTTCTCTGATTATTTAATTTTGTCAAAACAAAACATTCTGTTTCTATTCTGGTCAAAATAAAACAGAATTTGTTTAAAATGGAAATAATAATAATATAGAAAGAAATCTGTTTGTTGTTATTGATTATTAAATTACCAACTATAAGAGGATAAGTTAGTTGAAAAATCAATTTACGAATATATGATAGCATTGATTTATTTAATTCTTGTTTTGAGTGAATATTTTGGAATAGAAAAGAATTCCTTTTAATTTGTTAATTTGTGAAATTTGATAGGATAATATAGTAGAAGGGCAATTTGTGAATATATATATATATATATATCAGCATTGATTGTTTAATTCATATTTTTAAATGTGTATAGGGGGAAATAGAATTTAATATAGAATTGAATAAGTTATCTTGTTGTGAAGTTGTAGTCGTGTAGATTTTTTGGATTCTTAGAAAAGATCTATTCTCTTTCTACTTTCCCTCCTCGAAAAGAATTATAATATATAGATTTGTAGTACTTTTAAAAGGTATTTATGTGTGTAGATTTATTCAGATAGATTTAAGATTTTTAAGGTAGTAAGTTTTAATATGTGGTTTAAGAATTTAGAATATTGTTATTATGGTCATTTTAAAGTATAGACAATTGGTCTTAAATGGTTTTCACAATTAATTTAAATATTGGAAGTGAATGTTAAGTTAGTATGGCGAAAGAGGAAATTTAAATGTATGGGTATGATTAGTGATTGATTAGGGTATTCTTGAATTAGATATTTTATTGGTGAATGGGATTTTAATCTTTTAAAAATTGAGTTCCTTTATATTCATTTAATGGTTGATTTGTAAGTTCTCTTTATGGATAAATCTTTTAGAAAACTTGTGATGGTTATCATGAATTGTTTTAGTTAATTGAGTAATTCCGATGGTTAAGTGATAAAGTTATTTAGTTCTGGTCATTAATTGATTGGTTAATAAATATTGTTCTCGATTGAATTTTTGGTTGATGTTTATTATGTAAGTGTTTTTGTGGAGTTGTGAGTGGTTGAGTATTTAAGGTGTTCTTAAATTTGGTGCCTTGGATGTCTGGTTGCATGCTTTTACCTATGTTGTTGAAAGATTGTTTTTGGATGGTTCCATGTTGGTGTGAATGCCTTTGGAGGTTAGTTTTGATTCAAGGAATCCTTTGTCATTTAATTTGTGTTGCAATGTAATTGGGAACTTGTATTTTGTTGATGAGTTGTGGATAGTTAATCTTCTTGGATTTCTGATCTATTTTGTATCAAAGTTGTTTATGTAGTCTGGATGGGGTTGTTGGTCTTATTTTAATGTATTCACTCATTATATTTGAATTGAAAATAGTTCTGGTGGCCTTGCAATTATTGTTGTCATTGCTATGTTGTTGATCTTATGAAGGTGATTTGTGTGCCTTTATAAGGGGGTTCTTGTGAGGAGAAAATTGAGGTCTCCCACATAATACCTAGTTGGTGGCTTTTTGTTTCATTAAGTGATTTTGTTGAATTAAAGGTTGATTTTCTTTTGCATTTTCCTATTTGAGGTGACACCATTGTTGATTTGTAGTTGGGTCTTGATGAACCTTTCCTTTTTTATGGATTTTCTGATTTACTTGCATATTTGATGAAATTTTATCCTTGTGTTGGAATTAATGGAGAAATACTCATGTTGCTTCATTTTACTCTTGTTTGTGGGTTTTCATTCTTTTGGCTTCCAGAGGCTTCAGATGATTGATAATTGATGTTCTCTCTTTATGTGCCCTTGATTTGGCAAGTGCTTTGGTTTCATGATTTTAAAAGGGTTGTACGGGAATTGTTGAGACTTGGATATTGTATTTATAGCGAGATGGGTAATGCCTCACATGCTTCTCATTTGTGATCTAATATTCTTATTTTGATGGTACAACCCTTGGTTTCTTGGTTTTGGTTTGATATTGTTGGGTCTCTAGGGAGAGTGGCTCCTCATGGGGGTTGGCGCCCTGTTTAAGGGGAAGGGCACAAGATAACCCACGAGTGAGTTAGTAATTAAGTGAAAACCTAATAATTAACTTAGGAGGGTTGGGTAGTAATATCATTATAAGATTTAAAAAAAAAATGGATGCCTTGTCTTCATTAGTGCTTCCGCAGACTAATGGAAGGCTGAGAAGGTCGTGGTTGGCAAGGTCGTAACCTCGTCCTCATGAGAGGTTATCGGCTCCGCATGAGCTACCCTATGGTGTCGACGCCTCAAGTAGGAGGAAGGGCCAGGATATCCATAGATGGGGGACAACACCTCAGTTTGGAGGAAGGGCCAGGATAACCCATGTAGGCTATGCGATGACACTCTCCCCTACTTGCCCATGTGTTTCACTTTATTGTGTTCCTCTGGAAGTAGGTTATGGGAGTTTGTTTAGATTGTTGTTTGTATTGATTCAAATTGATTGTTGTTTTAATACATCTTTACTATACTTTGTGGTCTTGTATGATCTCATTTTTATTTGATTTATGATCTTGTATTCTTATGGTACTGTGTTATGATGTTATTGTATTGTTTAATTACAAATTGTATTATGTTTATTAATTCAGATTGATTTGGAAGTGTTTCATGATCATCCTTTGGTTACTTGTTTATTGGTTATTGCTTGATTTATGTGATGGGATTTATGACTTTAAGTTATTATGTTGACTCTTGGATGTTGTCGATTATGTCTTTGTAATTCTTGAGTTTTATGATACTTTTGTATGATGTTGAGTCTTGTGGTCCCCTGTTGAATGTTCTTGGTTGAGGTCTCTTTCTTGTTAGCTCCTAGCATGGGGGGTGGGTCTTCGGACTCACATGGTCGGGTGGAACATGCTAAGCACCCGATTGGGTCCCCAGTCGAGGATCGAGAGGTGTAGATTGGTGCTATTGCAGCGACTCCAGAGTTGTATCCGTCTTGGAGCCAATTTTCATGTATTTATTTGTATCATATTATCTTATGTATGGTTTCCATTTATGTTTGGAAACACTTTTGTATCATTGTACTTCTTGAATATTGTATTGTAATGTAACATTAAACCTTATGTGGCTATTTGCAGTTGATATTCAATGTGTTAAGTTAATCATGTATATGTTGTATTTATGTACTCAAATGGTTTCTTATCAATGATTATCATGTATGTGTTATATTTGTTAATGTTTATTTTGTTATGGATTATATCTTTGGATTTTATTCTTTATTGTCATTGTGTGGATCTTAGTCTCGTAATGACTCTTCGTGTACCCCAAGGGATGTATGTGCTAATGAATCTTCTTAAATGAAATTCATGTTATGATTTAATGTGTATTACATGTATGTTATGTTTACTTAAAAAAAAAAAAAAATTGTGCTGTGATTATTGTTTATTTGTCCTTTGGGGTTCGCACGACGGGGCGTTACAACATGGTATCAGAGCCAAGGTTCATACACTGGGCACTATGTGTGCTCACTATGTAACCTTGCGCCTAGACTCTTGAGTCTTGAGTTCCACTTTTCTATTGTCATTGTTGTGAACCTGAGTTCTTCTATTAGCTGGTGTCGTGTAGATGGTGTAGGAAACTGATGGGAAAGGATAGGACCCTCGGTGTAGTGTTCAATGCACCGATATCCTTCCTATCGGGTATGCACTATGGACCCTTGAGTTTTAGTGTGGTGTGTTCTTGGTGATGTGTTTTATGTGTGTGAATATGTCAAGTGTGTGCGGAATCTACGATTTTGTTCTCCTTGAGTGATGAATTATGTTTTCTTGAATTTGTGAAGGTGTAAAATTTTACCTTTGTTATTGAAATTGATGTGAGATTTGGTGTTGAATAATGGTTAAAGTGGAGTTCCTTGTGTGAAAATTATGAGTTTTAACGAAGATGTGAGGTTTTGTGGATAATTGTTCTATGATTTTTAGTAGAATATAGTATCTTGAGGTTAAAATGCAACTTGAATTATTGGTACTAATGTGCAATGTTCTATGGTAGCTTTTGATTTACAGGAAGTTGGCTTCAGAAAGCATAGTGACGAAGATAATGTAATTGTAAAATGCAGGTATAGATACTTATAATGTCAAGTAATAATTAATTTTGATACAGTATATGAATTAGATTTATAGTTAGTATCCTTATACGAATATTTCCTTACTAATAAGAAGCAAATTGTTTGAGTTACTAGAATTGTTTTGACTATTATGTGTTGTTTAGTGGGAGGGACAGTGTGGTATCACTCGCTCGTGAGTATCCTACTATGCTGGGAGTTCCTCTCATGATGTATTTGTGATGTATAGGTATTGTGCACAACGTTTGTTTGCATGCAGGATTGCAGGAACTAAGTCTCGATTCCACCTGCATTGTCAGGACAGGGCGAGCATCATAAACACCCAATGGGATTGATGTGGAAAATAGGAATTGACAAGAAAGTTTCCCCAACCTAGTTCATCATCTGTCCTTGTGTTTGTCAATTTGGTCTGGTTGCAACCCTGCCACCACTTTTGTTTTGGTATCATCTCCTTATTATTGGGTTGTTAAATTTTCATTGCTTTCTTCATGGCATTTAATTGATGTTTTAGTTTATGGTGTTGATGTGCTTAGGATCATTGATATTGTTGTGTTGCCATGTTTATGATTGAGCTTGACTTCCAGGAGTGAGTCAATTTTTAAGGGGGGGGGATGTAATACCCCTCCGTGTTGGTTGTTCTGAAATTTTGTGTGAGTATCTTTGTGTGCTTCATTGATTACTGTGTTATTTGATTATGTGGAAAATATAACATGTTAGTAATCATTTTTAAATAATTAATTAAATCATAAGTGATTTGTAAAGTTATTTAAAATATGATTAGAAATTTAAAATAAGAATCAATTAAGTTAAATCAAATGATTTAGAACAAATGATCAATCAAACAAATTCGTTAAAAGTAAAAGTGATATTTTTAGATAAATTGATTTAAAATGTTATGAACAAATAATCTTGAAAAGATAATTATTATAATAAGAAATTTAATGGATACTTATTTAGAATCTTGCAAATGGTTGATTTCAATTATTCTAATGTGGAAGTAATTAATTAATAGTGTACTGTGAAGATAATGAATTTATATTCAAATAAAAGTTCAATTTTGTGGATTTAAATTTATTTAGTTTAATCAAAATGCATGATAAAAGAAAATGAAATATAAATACATGAAAAGGCAACAAAAAGAATTAAGGATTAAATATTATTTTGATTTATTTCTTGAAATGTGACTTTTGGTATTCTCAGGAAGAGGAATGGAAGGGACTTTTGTGTGTGATTTTATTTAGGGGATTTTTGTTGGTAGGGGTATTCTCTTTCGAAGGGATTTTGGAGAATTTGGCAGTCATTTTTCTGTTATAGTATTGCATTCTTTTATTCTTCTGAGAATTCATTTGAGGATTAAGATTTAAGTTTGAG